>JAQGBD010000179.1:0-42339 GCA_034698165.1 Punctoribates punctum | reverse complement strand
GGGTCTATTATTTTCTTAATATATCCTAGTCAAAAAGTGGCGACTATAGTTATGTTTGATGTGATAGAAAGTGGAAAATACGACATAGGTTCAGTTATTGCATTTTATATAATTATGATATGCTTAGTGATAAATATATCGTATTACTTGATAGTAAATAGAAGGAGATAGAGTATGTACTTAAGTTTAAAAAATATCTCAAAAAAGTATAAAGATAAAGAAATTTTAAAGAATATTACTTTTGATATAAAAGAGGGTGAGTTGGTTTGTATATTAGGGCCCTCTGGATGTGGAAAAACTACGCTATTAAATATTATAGGAGGCTTCGTATCAGATTATTCAGGTGATGTATTGTTATCTAATGAGAATATTAATAATATTCCACCTGAAAAAAGAGAGATTGCTACGGTATTCCAATCATATGGTTTATTTACTCATAAAAATGTTATAGACAATGTAAGTTATGGTCTGAAACTATTGAAAATTGATAAGAATATGAGGGGAAAAAGAGCACGAGATATGCTAGAAAAAGTTGGATTAGCAGGATATGAAAAGAAAAAGATTAAGGAGTTATCTGGAGGAGAACAACAACGCGTCGCTATAGCTAGAAGTATGGTGTTGAATCCAAAATTGTTGTTACTGGATGAACCCCTATCGAACTTAGATGTGCATCTTAGGGACGTAATGAGAAAAGAAATTAAAAGAATCCAAAAACAATTTGGTGTTACGATGATTATAGTCACTCATGATCAAGAGGATGCCTTTAAACTCGCTGATCGAGTTGTCGTGATAAACGAGGGGCATATAGAACAAATAGGTACTCCAGAAGAACTCTATAAACAGCCTAAGAGTAATTTTATCTCAAGTTTTATAGGTGAAAATAATATTATAGGTGAGAATCTGGTAATCAGACCAGAAGAAATATCTATAAAATTAAGTGAATGTCATTTGAGGGCATTTATTATGTAATGAAAGCTAATTATGAGTTAATTGGCAAAAATGATTGAATAAACGAAAGAAGGAAAACAATTGTAGTGATGAGTCGACGACACACGTGTTGTTGGTATGACTACAGACTGTCTGTGCTCTCAAGTGATGCACGCGTTGAATGAATACCATATTCTTTAAATGAATGAATTGGTGAATGAAATACGACTGAAATGAGGAGCAGTTTGTTGGTTAAGTTCAGCTCATAATTTGGTGAACAGAATATAGGGATCAAAAAGGAATGGCTGCGGGCTATAGGCAGTGGAGTACATCATCTCAAGTGGAGAGGCAGTCGGCCTGATTAAGCCCTAACAATACCGGTGCAGACACTAATTGAGTTGTTGTGATGTTATTTCAACTGATATGTTATTTCAATACTCACTCTCTTTCTCTCACATATTATTCTCTATTATATTATATTTTATTTTGTGAATCAAAGCTCAGATGCAATGACTGTGCAATTGGTCCGTAACTAAGAATATTGACATCTCTTTACTTGAGAGCCAAACAATTGAAGTATGAGTTTCAAAGACACTCAGAATATACTGAGAATAGAGAAAACCTTTTGTGTTATCTTTAATGCAATTCTCTGTTATTCAATATCTTCAATGAATTTCAACTCAAATCTCTTTTTATAAGAAAAACAGACTTATTATTAGTATTCAAGATTTTCCGCCAAATAATTCCTCAAAATTATTCTCCGGTTGTAAATTCAAATTATGTAATCAACTGAATAAAGGTCCAAGGTCTATCTCAAGTTTGTATATTACACATATTGATAAAAGTGAGCAGGTTAGTTTCTCTATGTGTTAAGTCAATCAATAGATAGTATATGATATGGTATATCGTATGAGTAGTCATACGCTGTAAGCTTTGCTTAATATCAGATAGAGTTAAAAAAAAAAGGTTTTATTCACTCATTCACAATAAGTCAATGCCATAAACATATGCAAATTTCACCATGCAATCAACTTTCTTGTTAATATCATTTTTATGCATCATTTAAGCCATTCATAAGTTGAAAATTTCAATTTGAAATCAATTTAGTTTTGAGGTTTTGTAGGAAAGGGATCCCTGACTCCCTCTATGCGCACAAATTGTTAAAACTGTATGAATCTTAACTTTAATATCAATTCTATTTATATTAAGTCTTTCTTTAATTATTTAATATAAATGAGAGACTAATTTATTTTAAACACATTTTTATTGAGTTTTAAATTAAAAATATTTCTGTTTCTTTGAGCCAAACATTATATGAGAGATATTTTTAATTCTTATTTTATTCAACATTTGTTCCAAATATTATATTCTGAGTCAAATGGATTAATTATTTTTCTCCGTCGACATAAGGGAGGGGCAAACATTTGTCTGGTTCACCTAGGTCATCCCTCAATACAGTTAAATCTAAGAAGAGTTGGGGGCCTAAGAACATAGCTCTGGAGGTGTGGTCGGCCACTTCATATCTGGTCAATGGATGCAATAGCACTGAATGATTGCCTCTGTTCTGCATAAACCAGGACATCCCACGAGAGAGTGCCGTCGAATTACAACAAGTCTCCCAACTGCCGATCGGGTGCGGACCGACTGGTTTCGTATTGAAGTGGTTTAGACGACAGCCCTTCAGATTTCCCTTTACTATTTCCTCGTGAATTTTACGTCTGAAATGGAAATTCTATTTGAAGAGGTCTGAAACATGCATGATCATTTATCATTATTCAATTACCTGAATTCGTTTGCATGATGTTTACTTTCACTATTATCTTGGAAATAATAAGTATGAAAATGATATCCAGTGATTTCTGTCTCATCCCATTTGATTGGTGTTGAAGTCAAAGGAACAAATTCATTATCAATTGGTCCGCCGTTAGTGGACGACCATAAAAGGGATAATACGTGTAAAATGAGCACAAAAATAGTCTTCATTATTAGTTTCTTTATAAAACGGAATATCAAATTCATTCGCGAAGTCTTTCATTTATATAACAATTAATTTCATACATAAAATGATTTAATCAAATAAGAAATTAAATTGGATTTGAGTTAATCCGAGTGGTCTTCACATCAAACGCCGCGACTCTCGAAAAGAACACAATTTCTGATAAAATTAATCCAATTTATGGCAAAATTACTGTAATTTTAATCAATTTTGTAATTTTATGGGAACTTCTTATCAAATGATTATTGAGACTTAAGATAAGATTTGAAGACTTGTTTTTATTACTGATTCTGGACTCAAATATTTTGATTTAATGCCAATCAAAGAATGTTTCAAAAATTATTTGTAATTCAAACCTTATATACAATTTGCTCGCATTTCCAGCTGAAATCATGTTTGCCCTGATAATTGTTGCTAGCTCACAATGAAAGTAGAGAGATGTGTTCATATTTTTGATTATTCAAGAACAAATTCTGGTCAAAATGGGTGAATAATTGAGGAATCGATTTTAGGATCAAGGAAATGGAAAACGTGGACCTGGAATGAAAATATTTGATGACTTCGTCAATCGATTGATAATAAATTATTATTAATAATTAAAATGATTTAAAAGTCTAATCGTTTGCTATTTTATTAATGTTTTAAAATACTTGAATTATTTGACAACAAATGCATACAACTTATGACGAGATTTCAATCAAATTATTCAATGATTTTGTTTGAAATAAATTATTTCAAAACACATTAAGAAATAAAAAGAGAGGAAACACAGGAAAGGGTTTATAAAAGGTATTAATGTTTTTAATGCCCGACAAATAAGTTTTTATGCATTTAAATAAAATCGCAATGAATTTGATTGAATAGAAAGTTATGAAATTCAAAGAAAAAAGGATTTAAAAAAAGATACAGAGATTTGAAAAAACAAAATAATTATTATATTTAAAAACGAATCGACATTTTTCTGGTGTTTGACCTCAAAAGCTATGAAAATAATTAATTTACGTTACATTAAAAAAATAATTATAAATCACTGATGAATAGAAGGGTGAAAATTATATAATACTATTTTACAGACAATTAATAATAATTAATAAATTTTAAAATCTTGTTCTTAAGCTTAAGACTGATCTGATCCGATCCGTAGACAATTAAATTACTTTTTTCAGTTCCAATATTAAGACTTATTGAACCAAAAACTATATTTATTTAAATAAAATCACTCAATGGTAAGGAATGTATAAATTTTGTAGAATTAAAAAATGGCAATAATTTGATTAATCGTTGATCTGTTCGGTTAAATACTGTCCTCTTAAGTGAAGTGATTCTTCTGTTATATTAAAATTGCAATCAATTCTTCAGCGGATGATTAGTGGGTATAAAACAGGAGAACAATCGGAAGAATGGTTGGAATGAAATTCCGGTAATTTTTTCGATGGATTAAAATTTCAATAAACGAGTTCACAATTGGGACGAAAGTGACCCAAATTTTCGGATAAATTTTTGATTCAATGGTTTGAGTGGAAGAGAGGAGAAAAACAAAAATGTATGGAAAGAACGCTATAAATAATTGTTATATAATATAACTAATCAATAGTTATACTAAACTAATAAAAATTAAAAACAATTAAAATAATTAAAAAATGGCATCAAATGTGTTCACAAAAAGTCTTCACTGATTTTGTGTGGAATATAATAACCAATCGATTTGAGAGACGAAAACGAAGAGCAATAAAAATAAATTCAATTATTAAGAGTTTATCACAGAATATATGATTTGAGGTCCACTTAAACGATAAGAAGAAGTTATTCTTCAGATTTGTTACACATTAAGGCATGAGATGCACAACAGTTGCGTTTTATGTAATCGTGTTTACAGTATTTGTCGCCAAATCTCTCCAAGAATTGAGTACAGGTCAGGGAACCGGCCATTCTTTCTACGTTATTACGACACTGACTGTCACTGCCTTCCGATGTGTCACTGGTCATGGTTTCATTGGCCGAGACCACCACTTGGGGCGACTCGTTTGTCGGCACCGCCAGACGTAAGTATGGACTGATTGCATGTCGGGCTAAGCCTTGGCGATGGCGTACCCGAGTGTGTCTTCGCGCGGGCCACGCGGCCGCATCGGACCGGGAAAGAATCCGATCGGGAGCTGGCAATCGACTAACGGTTTGGGCGACATGAGTGTAGTCGGGAATAATGTTTTCTATTTCTGCGGTACACTTCCCGTTACGACAAACCTGTGTTTAAACATATTTTAGTTTCATTTTCATAATTAATGTATTGAGTAATACCTGTCCGTCGCCGCACTGCGAGCCTTCAGCCGCTGGTCTATAGGAAACACAATAACCGGAGGCACTGTCGAAGCAGAAGAGTTGAGCGCAGACCCGGGCGTCTTTCTGTTGGCCATACATAACATAATTATATTAATCACTTAATTAATTGGTTAGTGAATAAACTCACGAAACAGGCGTTGGTTCCTCTGTCTCTTTTGCACTGTTCATCTAATGAAAGCATAGTTCCGGGCAATACTCGAGGTAACAATTGGTTCTCATGTGGAAAGTTGTAGAGACAAGTGGCTGTCTCTCCGCTAAACAATTAATTAAAGCATTAAAACACAAATTTTATGCTTCAAGTTATGACATACTTAAGAAAGTGCTTAAACTGTTCAACACTACAAGAGGACCATCGGAACCCTCTTTCGGTATGCCTGAGATCACTCATAATGAAGCCGTCTTCCCAGGGGCAGCGGGTGGCACCCGGACCTCCTAAATAGCTTGGAGGAGGCGATCCATCATGCACACATCCCAATCTAAACAAATCAATTGGGTTAAGTGATGTCACTCCCAATATGTGGGTACAGGACATACAGGTGGCCGACTTCATGGGCGGCGACAATGATTCCACTGAATCCTCCGCTGTCTTCAATGATCGCAACGCTATTGACTTTTTCAAGTCGTTTGTTGACAACACAGGCGCCGCCGACATAAGCAAAACCAGCAGTTCCTCTGTTGCATCGGCCGCCCTCATACCTGCGCCGACACATATCCAATTTGGTGATAACCACAGCCAAATCATATGTAGGCAATCGGTCCTCTCTATACAAGTACTTTCCCATATCGGTGAGAGCACCGGCAGCGTCCACCGCGTCTGCGTTTGGCGATCGCAGTCTGTTTCGCTCCAAATAAGGCGTTGCGTCCCTGTCCTAAAAGTTTTCATTGTTAAAATAAGATGATTGTTCTAGATAATTGAGTAGTATCACCTTGGCCACTATCATTCCTGCGAGACTGACTCTAATCTGTGGATGTGCTAGTAACTTATATCTGAGGTCAACTCCGTTCCAAAAACTGATGAAATATCGTTTGACGTCACGACTGGTGCCGCCGTGCAATACATACGAGTCGTAGTCGACCACTAAAAGCACTTCTGGCCAAACAGTTTGCGGCGCCTGACGTTTGGTACGACTCGACCGACGTTCTCCCGAACTGTTCTGATTTGATGTCATATTAAGACTCAGTTTCGGTAATTTTGAGTCCAATTCCACTTTGGATTAGAAAAGTATTGATCACTAATTGAGAATAATTTTTGGAGAATAAGACTTACAATAATCGGAATGACTTTTATCGCTGTCAAACATATTCCGTTTGTATATGACATGAGTTACAACACTTTTGGTCGAATTCTTTTTATTCGTTTGACTGTCGATAAGTCGGGAATCAGTGCTGTCCGGCAGTTGTGAGACAAGGGTTTCCGTATTATTGACATTCGTCTGAAGGCTTTTGACTCTTTTCTTGGATTCGATGGCCTCGTCCTCGTCCAGAAACATCTCGTCGTCGCCGTCATCGGCATTATAATTGAGATATTCTGTGTTATCTAAACTGACTGTTTGTGGGACCGGTCTTATCACTAAATCATTTCCAATGGTTCCGTGCTATCAAAATACAACATAAGATCAGTTTTAACTCAATTGCCATCAAAATGTAAAAATCGTTTTCCTTAATCGATAAAAATAACAACTCTTAAGATTGTTAAAATAGTGAGCTATAGTGAGCTAGCTAGTTTTACGCTTATCTAGACTATTGGCGAAAAGAATGGAGTGTTTCCAAAGTAAGACATACCAATTGAATACTTCCATCTGACTGATGGTCGACTAAAATCGCAGCCATATTTGACTTGTCGTGATATGTCGTCCCTATATTTTGGTTTTCCTAAAAATAAAATTCATTTTAATGTTAATAGACGTGAGACAGGAGTGCAATGAATCGTAAAATAATAATAATAATGATTATTAGCGAACAGTCTTTTTTGAGCTCTTATTTTAAAAATATAATACAATTAAGGAAATGGGACTTCAATTTGGAACCGATATAATAGAAATGCTGTTAAACTGTTTTTTCTTCATTCAGTGAATCAAAACTATTTAACACTAAATCTATTTTACAATAGAAGAGAAACTAAACTTATTTTTTGCTCCTTTAGAGAAGTCTTTATTTTTCGAGTCTTTTTAAAAATAGATTTGAAATCTTCACAAAAAATAATATTATTTTTGATATTATTTTCCATTCATTTCTTTAGAAAAAACATATTTTTAATTTTGATAATTATTTTACTCAAAGCGAAAGTCGTATAAAACAATAGAAGACTTATAAATGGCATAAAGTTTCCGAAAAAAGATATTTATTTTATGCATAACTTTAGATAAGAGTGGATATAATCCATCAAAAAATTGTGGACTTCTTTCAGGCTTTTGATAGATTACAGATTCATTGATAAGTGTTTAATGTCTTATCTCTTGATTAAGATTTGACACAAAAATAAAAACATAATTAATTGGATTTAAATGAATTTGTGTGAACAAGGGCTTAAAAGTTGTATTTTTGTCGCTACAATATAAGTGCTATAAATTGAATTGAGTTGGAAATTAATTTTAAATAACTAGGAGTGGAAAGAGTGGAAAGGGTCACAAACATTAGTCATGCGATTTGGCCGTAAAATAAGCCCCAATTCAGACAAACTCTTATTTTTCGCTTTCAATTCAATTGTTATTCAAAGTAAAACCAATATTACTACTGAATTATTTGCTAGTTTCAATTTTAATTTGGTCAGCGTTTGGCACTTTCCCATCAGAATCACAATAACAACGAAAATGAGAATAAAACCAAAGATTACAATAAACCGAATCTCTTAAGAAACTGAATGTGTGTTAAGAGGTATTGTATTGCAATCTTTGAGAACTGGATTCAGTTGTTCTGTTCAGTTGTCTGTTCACTTGTCTCGGGTCACGTTTTCTTTCAATTCCACACAAAATTGTTTTTGATTTTTGCCCAATCTCTCCAATATTAACTAGGATTACTCAAGGATGGCCAAGATCTTGAAACATTAGTGTCAGTGGAATACTGATTAGAACCTGATTAGAATATTTTGAGTAAACGCATAAATAATGAGATCCTAATGTTTGAAATGTCGCTAATCCATGATTAGTAATCGTGGTCAAAATTCTACATAATTGATAGCGATCTGATTTATTAGTTACCCCTCTGGTAATCACATATTTATTAATAATAATTTTCTCCTCAATCAGTATATGATTTGAATTTTTTCTTTAGAAATGCCCTAAAAATATAATAAATTTTAATTTAATATTTGATTTAATTCAAAGGGTTGTGAATATTAAGTCACGAATTGGAGATCAAATGAGGAAAAGATTATTTGAGATTATTGTGAGAAACACTTTCGCATATTTTTCTTGATGTCAGCGACGAATTCAAATCAATTTATTTGAGTTTTTCATTTTGAGGTCAACGCTACCGAAGAAAACCTATTATCAGTGGAACGGCTCTCAGAGGAGAGAATATTGTTTTTTGAGACCATTTTTCCTATTATTCTGAATCTTATTATTATTTGTCTCTAAATAACAATTGAAATAAAAGTTATTTTTCTTTTGCTCTCAATGTTGACCAGAAATAAGCAAAAACTTTCTAAACTTAGACTTAATGCCCGAAAATTTAGAGTAAATAAGCTTTTTATGTATTTTCCAGTGGAGACCATACCTGAGCAGAAGTCGGCGCTTCGCTGTAACGCAACTTTCCATTACTTGTTGACTCCGCCATAAATACTTTCATATCTTTGATCCTGTCGTTGAAGTCTTTGTTTTTCTGAAGATTAAGTTCTAGTCTTTTGCCGAAAGCATTCAAATGGATTTGTTTGGGGGACAGTTCGTTGTGGTCGGAGCGCTGATCGACTGAACGCTTTCTTATTATCCTTATATTCGTTAAATCATATTCTGGTACTAAAAGACAGAAAAATATAAATAACAGAAATTAGATTCAAAAACAGAAATCGGTTCGAAAAATATTTGGCAGAAACGAAAAAAAAAGGTTTTGCCTAAAAAAAGGTACAGCTGTTAGCCCGGGGGCTCTTATTTTTGAATTTTAATTTAATTCTTGCTTAATTTAATTGGCCTTCCGAACGGGCTTAATGATAGTGAACTATTTGCTTGACTATATTCAGTTGAAATTCTGATTTAATCCTTAGTATAAATCCATAATTTGTTTTTAAATATAGATATTGAAAATCGGTTTCTCTGTCGACTAAATTAGATTCGGAGAAAAATAATGAATTAATGCTCTGATTATAGTTGTATTGAATAATAATTTTTGTTTAACTCTCGTTAAAAAACTTAAAACAATTATAAGTTTTAACTGTTGTCTAATTGACTAAATTGGTTAATGATATGATTGACTTAAGTGAAGCCAAAGACAGAGGCAAAGAGCACTTACCATCTTTATGTGACTCCACTTGGAATACATTTCGTAGATCATCTTGGCTCATTCTTTTGTGAATCTGTTTGTAAATTAGATAAAATCATAATTTAAAAACGATCTCAAACATGATTTTCAGTATTAATAAAAATAATTTCTTCTAATTTCGATTTAAGTGCGAAAATAATTTTTTTGTCCTCAGGTCTCGACTTTCTCTCAAATCAACAGCTTTTTTAGATTTTGTAAAGAAATTGGATTTCTATACGAATTACATAACATTATAAACATTATTAACTAATTTCATGGCAACTATTTTAAGAGACTGTAATTAGAAGTGAATTTGTCATCAAATAAGATCAACTAGGTCGGACAATGAAATTTCACCAAATAAAATTAACGAATAGACAAACATTTCTTATCTACCTAGGTTGAATGCCAGTCAATTAGTTATAAATAAAACCAAATAAAAAACAAGAGAATTAACGATAAAAATATTTAATTGGCTTTCTATCTGTGAGCCACAAAAATAGCCTAGCATAATTACTAAATGATATGCGAAAGCCTCCAAATTTAAAATTTCTTAATGAATGAACACAGCCTCTAATCTTAATATTCAAACTATCCTTGATTAAATCAACATTCCTTGGTTATTAATAAAGGCAAATAATATGACAGATGACTGGAGGGACAGAATAGTCTGCATCCGAGTGTTTACCCATTTTCTGGTTAAAAATTAAATGATTAATGACTTTTGGGCTGACAATACATGCCTTCAATTATATAAATTACGATCAAAACTCTAATTACATATAAAACATAATTAAATAGAAATTAAACTACAATTGATAGCAACTAAAGGGGCCGTCGGTTGGAAACCGAGGCCTCACTATTAACTATTAACTTGGATTATGAAATTAAATCATTTGAATGTCAATAGTTATCCATAATTACAATAAAAAGTCAAAAAATTGTTTTTTCCATCAAATTAATGGTTCGATAATTGAGTGAAAACCAAGTGATAAGAATCTAATAGATATTAATTGAAAATTGATAAGACCTTGGAGAAATTGATGGCTCAATAGTATCCAACTCTATGTCAACCAATAATTCAATAGTAATTCAATAGTAAAATCAAAATTCCATAAAATTATAGTTAAGTTAAGATTCAAATTAAATAAACAAAAGAGAAAAAGATTACAAAATATTTTTGAAACGAAACGAAGGACTTAAGAGAAAAAGTTTTGTCCTTAAGATTAGGAATTTGTCTCAATTGGAATAATAATTGATTTCCTTTTAGGCGAAATTGAAATATTTGAAGAAATGGTAGTGTCCTTGCATTATATTAACGGCCAAATAAACATCAATGTCAGTTACCCATAATTTCTGATTAGACTTTTGGCTACAAATCGGAGTAAAAAAGAAAACATTTTCCTAAAACTCTTTTGTTTGTTGTCTTTTGAAAGACCTCGGAGTTTGTAATGAAATTTTGATTATAATTTAGCTGTGATTTTATATTCATTGAATTCATGAAAAAGTAAAATGGGCAAATTCGAGACTAATTTATGGTAAACACTCAATGAGAATGGTTTTGGCTCAGTGAGGATAATTGCCAGGATCATTTTGAGAGATTTTCAATTGAGTTTAATCTAATTCAATATAAAATAATTACGAATTCCAAGTGTTTTGTATTTATATTATTTGTTTTGAAAATAGCAAAAGAGTTAATAATATGATTGAGTAAATTGAAAACAATATAATTTCGAATCGATTAACAGCAGAAACAGTGTTTCTCATCGATCATTCAGGTCTCGAAGCGGCACAGGTTAGGCACAGGGCATAGACACAGGCCATAGACAGGGCAGAGGCACAATCAAGCCTTAAATTCAGTGATTAGTGTCATCTTTGAAGGCAGATATTGAATAAATAAATAAATTTAAGCAAGCTCACTCCAAACTAATATAGAGAATAAAAAACGTATTAAAAACATAAATATAAATAAATTTCTTATAAATTAAACATTGAATTTAAAAATAGATATTTTTCTTTAATATTTCTTTTATTTCTATCTTTACATTCATTTCAAATATCATTTTAAAGGGTTTTCAAGAATTAAATGAAAGGGCGGAGGAGTGGCTACAGTTGTTGGCAATAATGGTGTTCAATAAAAATTGCATTTGTTTTCCCAGTTTTGGCTTTTCTCACACTTTACTCAATCATTTGAAATGGTTTTCTATTTTTGTGGTCAAACAATGGTTTCAATGAAATTATAGTTAAGGACTGAATTGCAGACAGAATAAGACAGTTATGTAGTAATGAAAACGAAACATAAATTTCTTATTCATTCTATTGTTTGGTTTTTTTAAAACTTTTCATTTCGTCATAACTTTTTGGTTTCACTCAGAATGAGAATTAGGAACAGAATAATTGAAATAAAAAACATTTCTGAACTGAAAAAAGGTTTAATTATTTGGTGTTTTTTCTATTTCCAAGACTTAATTAAAAGGCATTGAGTCGTGAAGAGGAAAAAATAATCAATTTTTCAAATTTATTCCTACGGATAGCTATTAATGAGTGCTTTAATTGAAAAACAAAATAATTATCACTACATTCAAAATATTTGACTTTCAATTATCTAAGAGTACATCAAAATGTTTATATTGAGTGGTGGTGTGGGTCGAGACTAAAACAGCTGAACACTGAAGACCTAACTTTAACTGAGAGTGGGATTAGACTCAATGGCAGTCCTCACAATTACCCGGTAAATGGGTCGCCACTCTTTGACCATTCAAGTGAATTATCCCTTTGTTTTGTTTATTCAAATTATATGAATAATATTCAATCAGATTTGAATCAAACACAACTCAAATGGCATATCATAAACAATAAATAATAAGTATCTGATCAAGAGCAAATGTGGGATTTTGGCACTGCAATTGTTAAATTGTTGCGGTGCCAATTTCTCCAACTTTCAATTCTTTGGGAATACTCGTGGGTAAAGTGAAATCGCAAATATTTCACACGAGTTGAACAACACTCGAAATGCTGTGAGTTTCACACAAAAGTTGATCAAGCTAATCATGCTTCAAATATTTGATGACTTTTGTTTGGCTCCTAAATAACAAGTCTGTTGGAAATGTTCAGAACTCTGTTCCTGTCAAATATCAGCTATAAATCTTGACGGCAGAGATATTTTATCCGATAAACTAATTTAAAACAAATTTTAAAGAAAAACACTTTTGACGTTCGGATAGCGTTTATAATGCAATAAATTATACCTGTTTTTAGTGTTAATAATAGTGACCTTTTCGGTGATCTTTAGTTACTAACAATTCTCAGCCAATTCTAACATCAATTTCTATTTCTAAATAGTTTTTCTCAACAGAATTGGATGATTAGTGGGGTTTCATGGGGTGCGGTATTTAGATCTGGGACAGTATTTATCATCGACAGTAGTGCCACAACAGAAGGCAGTCGAGAAAAATCAGTTAATAACTCGAGAAAAATACTTTTATAAACATTTTGGCCAACATTTGGCACAATTTTTCGTTCAGAAGATATTCTCTTTTGATTAGAATTTTATAAATCATTCAATTTTTTCCTCACATTTAAAATAAATAAGTATTGAGTTTATAACACAGATTCGGATTTGCATTACAAGTATTGCACACTTAATGACGCCTTTTGTGGGTCGCCTTCAAACTGAATAACTTTTTGATTGTTTCATCAAATATTCAATTGTTTTTAAATGCGATTTAACCCAAACTAAGTAAAAGTTTCTTAAGATTTGAATTCAATTTTCGTGCGTTTTATGCGACCGAAAGTCGGATCTCATGATTGGAGAAAAAATTAAAATTATAATTAAAGCGGAGATTATGTGAGAGTTCGTTAAGCCCTGAGTTGGAGTTCAGTCAACAGAACTAAATAGAAATCGATAATCAAAAAAAGCTGAGAAAAATATATTCAAATATTGTTTGATTGCAAATGAAAAACACTGATTAGTTATGAGTCTTGTATTGGAAGCGAATTATTCAAACAGAACTGAGAACTACTAATTGAAGAGTTGTCGCTACAGTGGTTCCCAACACTCAACAGAAATGTTTGGACTTTTTTCTTGTGAGACATAAATCGAAAGAAAACTTATCGTAAACCATATGTAACACAAATTTTTGGTTCAATACATTCAATAGATTTTCCTGAAAACTGCAAAATCTTTAGACATTTTTTCGCTCAAAACAATTGATATTTTGAGAGCAGAAAAGTATTTATTTTTATTTATTGTTATAAATCGATACTTGGAATCAATGCAATTACAATACCTGATGTTTTTTTGGATGAGCTAATGGTTGAACGAATGGTAAAATTGCCAAAAAATAGAGGACTAGTACTACGGGAAGCAGTGAAGACGTAATGCTTGTCGTCTTCACAAAAGACAAGCGCCGGCGACCTCCGAATTGAATACATTTTCCAATTAATTCAATTATAGTAAATAACATATTAGTTATTAGTTGGCACCGCCGTTGGCTTAGGAGTGGCCTTTTAGGAGTGGTTAAATCGGGCGAACTGTCCTTTTGGCGATTTCCAAATGACTATCCACTGGTGTTCCGCTATATTTGTGCTTTCGTTTGTGCCAAGATCTAATCCGGGGTTTGTCCGACTTTGTGGTCGTTCTGATGGAAGGGGATGGCAGTCGAGTGCAGATAATAAACGCTATAATTATCAAAATAAATAATTATTTAAAAGCAAAATAAAGAGAAACACAATCAGAATATTTAATTAATTTAAAAATATTTCTTAAACTATGAAATGAATACTTTTTTAGTTCAAACGAATAAGACTTGTGTTAAATATTTCATAAAACGTTTCTCTGAATTAATTAAAATATAAGTTGAGGTTAACTAATGTATTCCCAAATGATTTTGTGGTCAAAGCCGACAAAACAGATGCTCTTTATGTATAAACAGCTCAACAAACGGCTCATTGTTTCCCATTCACTCCATTCCTATTCTTCACACCAATTATCATAAATTCATTGCTATATTCATCTATTAATTCAATTTTCTCGAAATTTAGGAAACAAACAAAAACTTTCCCTAAGTTTTGCTTTTTCTGTAACTTTCAAGTAATCGTTAACTGAAATTCCTTTAAATCAATTTTGGATAAATTGTGCAAGTCCATATCCAAATATAGCTCAGTAGTAAACGAGATTAGTATTTATTATGAGAACTTTTCATAAATAAGAAGGTGATTTATCTGAAAGGACTATCAAAGATGAAAATAATTGATTGTTTATCAGCAGCTAAAGTACGGTCTTATCCTTTGAATACAGATTTCATAAAAAAAGTTGTTTGAATCAAATTTAAACACTTAAACAACATTTGGCCAGTTATTGAACTTTGAGACTTGCAATTTCAGTGAAAGAGCAACTTGCTCGGTTACATTTTGCAAATACATTAATGGAATTCAATGTTTCACACTTTTATGTATGTTTTAGATTAGATTTTAATAGATTAGCCTTTGATTCTGATTTCATTAAAATACAAATTATTGAAATGACTTTAAACTGGGAAACTTGCTTACATTCAGAGCTTTATTTGAGTCAATAATTTATTATTAATAATAATTCTCTATAATTGAAAAAAATCGTTCACTGGTTTCCAAAATTTATTGGTAATGAAGTGAAGTTTGCTATCAATTGAAGAAATGTTTGCCAATATTTGACGACAAATAACTTAATTGGAATTTAAAATAAATTAGTTTTCGAGACTTAAATCTGAAATCTGGCGCTCATTCAATGGTTATCGAAATAACAAAACAAAAGACTGAATACAAGTTTAGTTGAATTCATTTTTTTCAATCTCTTGTATTTCTGGCTAAATATGAGTCACTTTGAAAATATGATAATTGGCTGGAAATTTGAATATAATGGATTGGGTGCGAAACATTGACTCTTGCAGATATCTATCAACTGTAAGGAATTCCCGAAATGATATATCCTTTCAACACAAGTCTTATTGAGAGAAGAAACTGAAACTCCTATTGTTTGGAGCTGTGGAGAGGCATAGGATGAATGACCACATGACTCGCCAGCAATTAAATGCGAGAAACAATTTAAACAATGAGTAAAACAAACGTTTAAATTAAAACTCTTTTGATGTGAAAAATGAATTTAATTACTGGAAAAGTAGAATAACTAAAAACACCCAAACTTTCATTGAATTGAAAACGAATTTAATTACACTTCAATCAAGTGAATGAAAATGAGATAGGTGGTTTCATTTCACACTCTTCATCAAACGTTAGTTAGTCTTTCATCCATTTGCCAGCAATAAAAGCTCTTAGACTTTAATCTCGGTAACAGATCTTACCATAAATTAAGGCGATTGTTGTATTTTGTAGTTATTTTTGATTTATAAGACACTCATAACTGCATAGAAAACCATAATTTCGATGATATGAAGAAAAGATGAAGAATTAGATCCAGAGGTTAAATGTATTCCAAAATTGGAGGATTGTTATCAAATTGAGTTCTACTATATATACAAAACACATATTCATTCACGATATACACCATTCGTGAGACACTTCTTGATTAACGATAATTTCGTTGAATTTGGTTTTATTTTTCAGAATAATTCACAAATCGTTTAAAAGCGAAGAAATGATTGCAAATAAATCAGAAAAAGGTAACGAAAACTAACGAAAAGCACAGACAGAAAGCACTGGACTATAAAGAATTGAGACACAAATAATTGTTACGTTGAGGACGAAGGAAACGATTAAATGAATTGAATGAAATTTTTTTAATCCGTTTGATTGATTATAACACAGAAACTAATGTAAAATCACAGTCGGAAACAATTAGTAGACAATGAAAATAATTTCTCCCATTAAGACATTTAGTGAAAAATTTGAATAAAAAATCGAAATCTGATTGGAGTTTAGCAACACTTTTGTCGATTAAATAGATTTAAATCCATTGTCAAAATCAAGTGATAAGAATCGGTGGCCAAAAGTCAAACACTGAACACATGAACTAATGGTAATTAAGTGTTCACTTTCACCACCGGATTGTCAGTGAAAGTATTGGTGTTTTCAGGAGTGTCTCGTGTGGTGGCACTCATAAGAATGGCTGCAATATGTCATTGCATTGCAAGGGATGGATAAGCGTTAGTCCTGTCGCAGTGCACAGTCACTGACACAACACATAACTGAGAGAATGTGGGGCGAAGTCAACTCAACTAACAGTCAACTAAATCACATCACTTCACAGTTGAAGTGATAGAAGAAATTGAGAGAAATTTTCCGATACCTCAGAAAGAGCTCACAAATCGAGAGACAAGTTTTCCCTTATGCAACACCACCAGAGCTGGCAATGGCAGGCCTGTCAGTGTACCAGGTAGCGAGTGGCTATGAGGCAAACATACACACTCGTAGATGACCCAGTTTAGACTGAGCTGGCTTTTAGGGGAAAGGAACTCTAGCTGTATGACTAAAAAGATTTTATAAGTATAGCATATATAGGGCATGAAGTCCACTGTCTATATATAATACTATAGCCGTATGTGTTGTGTGGTTATAACCAACGCTCAAAAAAGCCTTAATTTCAATACAATCTGCAAACTGTAAAAAAATCTTTGCATTCGATACGTACACCAAAACTAGTTTTTTGGGGGTTTTTAAATAGCTCTCCACTGCTCTCCCTTTCCCTTTACTTTGTCTTTTCCACTACAGAATGCATTCATTATCCGAACAGAAAAACATTTCGTCTCTAGTTTTTTGAGAAATTATTAGAAGCAATAAATTTTCCCTCAGTTTCAACCAATTTCTTATTCCTATCCACCAGAAGATAGATTGGAATCGAGAGACTGGGAGAGAGAGAGAGAGAGAGATACTGAAGAGAGAGAGAGAGAGAGAGAGAGAGAGAGAGAGAGAGAGAGAGATCTACCTGGAGAAGAATAGGGGCTAAAATAATTGCTGAAATCTTCTGGAAAAGCACTGATAGACTCGTTTTTATTATATTCGTCACTCATTTCTACTAAATTTAAATTATCTTTAAATAGAGTTATTTGGGGCACAGGTTTTGCTATGGATTAGAGGATGTTATTAATAATAAATACCAATCCTTATATTCGTCTAAATTGACAGTAAGTAATGAAAATCTAATTTTCGTTTCAAAATAAATATCTTTATTGACTGCAATGACTGATCCACTAATGGATTGCATAAATAAATCATAAAAATATCGATAAATAATACAAAGTGTGAAGAAAAGGAAATTAGTTTTTATAACCGAATGTCAATTAAACGTCAAAAATATCGACACCAAGTGTTTGACTGATTGACCAAAACTAATGTATAAAACAGTTCCTACCATTGATAGGAGAGACACAAATCTAATTAATAGATTTCACGGATTTTCAATTCAATAATCATAACACTCATAAAACTAATTGAGTAAAAAAACCAAATCAATTAAAATTAGGTGAAAAGTAAAAGTATTTTCGCCCTGCAATTCATTCAATGCATTTATATTCGCCAATTAATAAGCGATTAATGAAAATAACGGTTCAAATCATTGAATTCACTGTTCATTTGGACGAATAATATGAATAATGAACTTATTTATTATTATTGTTATTATAATCAGAGTTTGCTTTTGATTCGTCACAAAACAGTTACGACTCATTGCAATAGAAAGAGAATTGCATTAAATATCAATTATTTTTATTATAATCTAATCAGTCATTCATAAGAAATACTCGACTCATAAGGAATTTATTGAAATTAAGAGCATTTCATAGCTTCTAATGAATTACTTTAATAACTTTAATGATATACTTTTCTCATTTGATTTAATTTTTATGAATTTCTAAATTTTGAAGTCAATCCAGTAGTGAGCTGTAGATTAGATAAGTATTAATAGATAAATGGCTTTCCTTAACAAACTATACCTAAAAATATAGGTCTGAATAAATAAATGAATAAAAAGGTTAAGACAAAAAAGTTAGGACTCAATGATACTCATGTTTTGCTGTCTTGTGTTGTGTTTCTGTCAATGATTCCTATTATTTAGTCTTTCAGTACATTAAGTATTAATGAATTCAATAGAAGACAAGTAATAGAAAAATAGTAATAATAAGAGAATTAGTAATAATGGTTAAGCCGTAGACAAGAGACAAGTTTTTTCTCTCAATTGAAAAGTTATACTAAATTTAAAGCGGAATTCAATATTATCGGAGCATATCTCCCACCGAAACACACGGCATAACATAGGGTTAAACAATGTGTAACTCATTCCTAATTGAAATTCTCTATTCATCCGATAATATACCTGAGCTGAGAGCACAGGCAATACCTATTCTCTTGAATTATATTCTTTTTAAAACATTTTTGACTCACTTTAAGCACTGGTTCCGTAACGTTGACGAACTGGGACTTAAGTTTAAAACAATATTCTCTCTCTCTCTCTCTCTCTCTCTCTCTCTCTCTCTCTCTCTCTCTCTCTCTCTCTTTTCTTTAATAAAAAAATGACTTCTTTAGCCTAATTTTCTATATATTTTATTGAACACACAGTTATTTAGTGAAATATTTTTTCTTTGCATTTTGTATGCTTTAGTCACACAGTTATGAGTTTTGCCAATCATATCACTGTTAGGACTCTTTTAAGAGTTATTCCTTTGAAAAATCCAGTAATTAGTAAATAATAACTCAAATATTCATCTAAAGGGAGAGAAATGTGACAAAAGCTGTAATTCTATTAAACGTATTTAAACACAAATAAACTTTTCACTAAATTATAACCAAAGAGAAGTAATTATAATAAAGTTAGTTATGATTAAATAATTATCGTTTGTTTGATTGTTTTTACAGTGATTTTCACTTTATTTGTTTGTTTGTCACAAATTTGTTCCCATTTATTGGCAAAATTGTCACTCGATTTTCACTTTAAAAAAATTACATTTCCTGAAGACTATTATCTATTATCTGATTAATACTAATGATTGAAAAATTGGATTATTTTCATATCTTCTGAAATACTTTCGTTTGAAATACAGGTCTGCCTCTGGTTTGGGATAAGATCTGAAAACAACAGCGTTTGAAATGTAATATTATATTAGTATTGATTTGTTATTAAAATCACAGAATTAGATCGTTTTGACATTAAAAACAGGTATTAACACTCTTTGGTCAAAAGATTGAGAGCACAGGTCTGGTCTCTAACAGAACTGTATTTATTGGCAAATAATTGTCGAATTCAGTAAAAACTAATTGCATTGCTATCGAGTGCTAAAAATTAGTGGAAAAAAGATCAGACAAAATAAAAAAGAGCTGATTATATAATATGGGGGAGAAAAACAAAATTAAATTTTCTTATATTTATGCCCTGAGCCGCAGGCCTTCCTGATTGATCAGGTTATTCCTGCATTAAAACGTTTTAAAAACTTGATATGATATTTATTAGTGAAAACTTCTTTTACTCGTTTACTGTCACTCATTTCCAAACATGAAATCATATTTAATATTATTATGAATTTTGAATTTGAAAAATAGATTTTTTTATTTCTTTTATTCTCTTAATAATAGGCATCAAAAGAAATTCTAAATTTAGGCAAATCTAAGCTCAACGGCTATAAAAAGATCGCAAATAAGAAAATTCAATCAAAAGATTTTTTTTAGGTGAAAGTTGTTTTCCTTAGAGCACTGGTCTTTCATATTATGCTCTCAGCTCTTAGTCTTTTTAATGCTATGTCTAATGACTGACTCTGTCCTCAAAGTGGATAAGCATTCAATTTAAAAATAAAGCCCATTATAAAGACGTATAGACGTTATGATAATTATATAATACACTAATCGATAGGTTTAAGGGAACCGCACTTACAATACAATTGAAAAAAAACAATTGAGTCGACAATATCTCAGTTGAGATTAGAATAAAATTAGGAAAAAGAAAGACCAAGAATCAGTGTAATGCTAGTACTGGTAATCATTGATGGCTAGATAATTATCTAAACCACGATAAGAAAATAACAATTTGATAGGAATTCCGGGCAAATATGTTGTGCCAGACTTGAGATCTTTAACATCATTGATATAAATACTCTTTTGATGTATAAAATTAATACAACAAATATAGAACTGAACTATGATTTGGATTTTCGTTAACTATATATAAAATATTGTTTTTATTTATTCAAATTGCCCTAGATACAAAGCTTATTGCAATTTCACATCGAAAGCGAAGTCAAGTAGTTTAGCGTTGAAGAGAAAGTGCTCTCAAGAAAATACAGGTCAGCGCTGGAAAGGCATAAAATATTTATAATTTTTATTATATTATTATTCTATTATTTTGTCGACTTATCACATGCCGGGTGTGGCGCCAAAAACTATTCATCAGATTTGTGCAGACTTTCCAGGTTTGCATTTTTCAATTACTGCAATCATAATACAAACAATTACCACAACTTTATTGTTCGCAACCAATCCATTCAAAACTCTGACTTTTGGATCACTTCTTATGCAATACTGTGAGCGATGCTGAGCACCTCCTCAGCCAATCCAATATCACATTTAATCTGATTTGAATCTACGCCTGTATTCGAGATCATTGATATTCTGCTCTTGTCCAAAGAGTCCAAACAGATATGTACCGGTATAGACGTGTATACCGTATATACGTGTCTGCTATCTATGATTGCTATCAATTTATAAATTAAACCCTAGTTTTACTTTATGTCGTTTAATTAAAATTGAATCAAGGCAATTTCTCGGCAAAATGCTGTTTAACTTTATTTTGTACTCTGTCTGCGGACATTAAATGTCTGTTCAGAATAGTTATCATGCAAATTATTATGATTTAGGACATGACATAACTCTCTCTGTCGGACGGCTGTCATCAGAAATTAGGGTTGAATTGGTTTCGGTTTAAAAGTTCGTCAGATATCAGAGTTTCTCGATTTTAATGACAAAATTTGTCATTTTTTGTGCAAATTATTTCACTTAATTTCGATTGTAATCTCTTATCTGTTTACAGGAAGTCCTATTGGGTCGACATTTAACGGAAATGCAATTTTGATATAACTTTGATTCGTGAGACGATCTAATTTCTGAGTATAGAGTATGTCCTCAATTGGTCTGATCTACGGAAAAACAGCTCAAATCATATGCTGTTCTATAATATTCTGTCTGATCAGTGATGACCTAATGATTGAATAAATAAGTAAAATATATTCAATTAATTTTATCCACACTTTTCGACACCAATAACCAGGTTTTGTTCATTTCCTTAAAGATTAAAAATTATTAAAAACAGAATTCAAATCAATTCAAATCCAATTCAAATGCAATGTTTAAACAGATATTCATTGAAAGTAAAAAAGTATTAAATAATTGATTTGATTATTAAATTATTGAAAGGAAAACGACTTCAAGTGATTGATTAGAAATAAATTATTAATGCATTAGATTTGTGTTAATAATGTATTACTAATAATGCATTGAATACAGGATTAGAAGAAAAAGTTGATTGAAAATAAATTCAAATTTATTTTACTCCAGGAATAAATTGTTTACTTAATTGTGATTCGAATGAATAATCATTCGTTAAATTGTTCTCATTTCTTGAGATATGTTAATAACGGTTATAACGAGAAAAGGAATACTAAATAACAAAACAAAAAGTTGACTCAATTTTCTTCATTCAAACAAAAAACCTGCAAAAACTCAAAACGCCAACAATATTGCGAACAAACAGACAATTCATTTCGCAAATCAAGTTTAATATGTAATCAACTTTTTTCGTGAAGTTTTTATTTATTTTAGATTTTTTCTCTGATATACGAGAGTATAATCATTGATATATGAGAGCAACAAATCCCAGCAGAAGTTTATATTCTAATTCTGGAGAATAAACTCAAATTATTTTTAGCTTATTTTAGCGTTAATTTCACTTTTTCACGACCGTAGCCAAGCTCTCCCATTAGCCACCTATTTGTTATTCACCAAACTCTTTCTCTTATCCTGGATACAAAGCAATGAAGTAAACAAGTAGGGAGAAGAGGGCGTCAAGGTTTATTTATTTTTTATTTGAATAATGATCTGAGATTAAAAGGTTATGGGGTAGTCTGATAGGGACGACATGAGTGGGACAACTTGGCTCTTGTAAACCATATTCATTATTATCCCAGATTTATATTCAAATACAATTGGCTTCAAATGGAAATGAATTTAAAGTTTGTTATCGAAAGAAATAATTACTTTGATTTCAAAATAAAAAATTGCCCACAATTTGGGAATAAGTGGGATATATCTGAAGACTTCTCAAAATTGCTTTCATAACAAATAAAATATTCAAAATTAAATTAATAAAATAGAAATAAATAAATATTCAGAGATATTGCTAAACAATCGAGGACATATTAATACCAAATCTGTACTTACGTGAATGAGACAGAATATATGGAATGATGAGAGCACTCAGTCAATTACCAAACGCTCAGACCAACGGACACTTTCCTAATGGAGAAAATGTCTTCAAAGAAAGGAAAAGGGATTCGTTGGGAAAAATCGCTTTAAAAAGGAGTCAAAGCGTTACTCAATATTACAAAAAATGTTACATTAATTGATTTCTTTTCGCATAAGATAACTATCAGTTAAGAGACGAGTGAATCCTCCGGTCTGGCACTCAGTCTTCAGTAGTGACCCTGAATTAAGAATCGAAAGATTCTTCCATTTGATGACAAATCTTGTTTGCCATGAATTTTGGCGTAAAACCAATAAATGTGATCTATGCATAACAGAGGTGCTGAAGGGGGTTCACTCTCTAAACCCATCGTCACAGATAGATGTGTTCTGAACCCCCCTTTGATTAATGTCTAACCATTCCTTTCAAACTTCAGTCCCATTCAACCGATTCTATTCTATAAATTTCAATATGATCAAGCACAATAAGCACCCAAATTAATCAAAGTATTATTAAGAGAAGATCTATCACAGGTTTAACTCGACATGGTCGCCAAATTTTGGCTGAGTCTAACCTGGACCCCACTGGAGGAGCGGCTCTACCCCTAAGGTATACATTCATATTTGTGTGGAATATATGATAATTTCTTTTTAAAAATCAGTTTCTAAATGAAAAAACTGTACCTGTATTTCAGTGAACACCAGTTCTTTTTCTAATTTCGTCAAAACCTCACGAAAATCGGATTTGGGAGACCTTCACATACGGCAGTCATAAAAATCGGAATCACAAATGAGATCTTATATGAGATCAATGGATATTTTCATCAAAGAGTCACACATTTGAACAGAAAGTACTGCCATTTATAATAAATCAGACGATCCGTTAAATTGGTTCAATTAATTCTTATATCTCTTCCCTGAATATCAATTAAGTGAAATCATTTCTACAAAAAAAGCGTTTAATTAAATGTCCTTTTCATTAATGTCAGTAAAAAAGGAGAGTTTTGGACATAAACAAGAATTCATATCTAAATGACTTTTTAAATTTTTCCTCGATTACAAAAGTTGGAAATGTTCCTAATTCTAATACGTTTACTATTGGCTCAGGTTAAAGATAATCTATCTATTAATGTGACTTATTTAACTAGGTTTAATTTAATTCCTTGATAAATACTCATTTAAAATTATTAACGAAAAAAAAATTGTGACAATTAATAGGATATTATTTCTATTACTGATTGGATGTAAAAGCGATCAAATGAGTCGACCATTCATTGAATGAAACATAAATTCGCTTTTAATTAGTATTCAATTAATAAGAGTTTTATTTGTCTTTACTTTAAGTCAACTCTCAGTTGTATTTGTGAATAGATTTTCTCATTTTTATAATTTATTGGAAACCATTTAAAAGGTTATCAAATAAATAATTTCCAATCAATTTATCGATTAATCAATTAATGATATGTTTTTCTCTCCTCACGTATTGAATTGCAATGAATTGGATTTTAAAAGATTTTTGTCCACTATTTTTGGAGCACAGAATAAAATTAGTGAAAGGCTCCAAAAATACATCAATTAATTTAAAGGCAGAAAAATGAAGAAAAACGTCTTATATTTATAAATAATTTAATAATTATATTTAGATAATGAGTTTTTGTTTGGGCAAAATTCAAACATATTTTCTTTTATTCTTGCAACTTTTAGATTTAATTAAGATATTCACTAAAATTCTTGAAATCGACTTTTATTTCAATAATTTTGTTTCGTTTTATTTCTTACACAATATTCTTAAATATAATGAATGAATTGATTGAAATAGTTTTGCATTTGTTTTGCCGATTATTTATAAATTATGTAATCAAATATGGATTAAGACTTTCGACAGACTTTTTTTGGTTAAATTTATCAAATAATTTGCTGGAATTTGTTTTCTTCTTTTTATTTACAGTCAAGACATTAATTATTAACTATTAATAAAACATTTAAATTATTTTGTATTTAAATTTAAATAAAAAACGAGAAAAAAAATCATTTTTTAATGAATAAAATTGAATGAAATTAGAAAAAAGAGAAATTATTTTCACTTTTGTGTACACTTCAGAAGAAATTTATGACAACTTTTTGCTTAAGAATTGCAATAATACTCAATATTTTCGGTCAAATGATCGATATTTTCGATAATGAATCGAATGATTAGTCAAAAAGCAATCAATCAATTCATTCGTTAATACCTTTAAAATTGTTTCAACTCTTCATTTAATTGTTCCGCGAATTGAATATCATTTAAATAAATGAATATTTATTGTCAAAATATTAGATGATCCTGCATCAATTGTTATGTGTAGCTATTTTTGTAAATACAATTTATTTAAGGATATTTGTGTATTCAAAGATGTCCAAGATCTAGGGCGTGATGAAATGCCACTAAATCCGATATTTGCTGCACCGGCCAAAAGGGAAGGTTGTGCTGCAAATCAGATATTTAATTAAATAAACAGTTTTAACAGCATTTAAGCAAAAGTATTAATTATTGAATAAATTCCTAATTGTTTTACAATTTATTATTCATCAGATATTCAATGAAAATATGTATTTAATGTGTATTTAATATTAATTTATTTGCTTTTGTTTCAGGAATATTGTCTGCACCTGACTGTTAAGTGTTAGCCTAGTGGTAACCTAGCTCATTCTTACTGCTTATCAATTAACTATCACTTTTTCCGATTAAATCTGATGTTAATTATCTTATTTTTTAGGTTTTGGCAAACAATTTGAGAGATAACTCCTTTCAAGTTTTGATATGAATTCAAGAATTCAGAGAAAAAAAATTAAATAAATTCAATGATTCATAAAATAATTCATTTGAAAAACAATCCAAACAAAGAATAAAACGTTTTAAATGCTTTTCTGGAAATATTAATCACATTTTTGGCAAAATGTTTTCAAAATAAAAAATCTTATGATTTATGTATTAAACCATTTCAAGGATGGAATAAAATTCAATTGTCTTTTACCATAAAATGTGTTTAACTTAACAATAATTTAATAATTTAGTCGATATCTGAATAAATGCTCAAAACATTGAGGAAATGCTTTCTTTCAAATATATCAACGAATCGGATGAAAAACAAAAGTTTGTTTAAAACAAATGTTTGAGACTTCGATAAAATGAAAGTTCAATAAAATAAAATTCTTAAACATTACGTCATTTGAAGTGATAGTCAACTGTAAAAGACGTAATGGTTTACAGTTTAGGCGATAAATATATTCATTTGTTATTCAATTGTCGTCTGTTTAGACAATTTCTGATGAAATGATTTATTTTATGTATTTTAGAAATGATTTCTAATTTTATGGTACCTTTTGTGCGGCCGACTCCTCCTCCTTTCCGTCGCCAATCACAACATATGTACACTTTTTGCCAAACTTCTGGATTATTCGCTCAAAAATAGCTTCTTTACCTAAATTTGAAGACAGGGTGAAATTGATTTGAATGAAAAATTTGAAAATTGATTATTTTGTTGCTTTGATTACCTATTTTTGCTGCACTAAAAATGTTTTCAATATTGAAATTTGGGGCCAAACCAAAGATCATTACTTTGGCCAATGAGGGCACTAATGAGATCGAAGTCACCAAAACATTTACACATTTGGGCCTGAAATTTGATCATGGTCAATTCAATATTTCTATTTAGACAAGAATTTTACCTCGAATTGATTAGTCGCAGAGATTTGAGTGCATGTAGTGTCCAGTGTTCAGTAATTACATCCCATTTGCTCTGAATTTTGTACAAGTTTTCTCTGTCCTGATTGCTTAATAAACCTGCAAATATTAAAATTCCAGAAAATTAATTAAAACAATTTCCTAGTATTTTATCTCTTTTTTTAATTAGTTTTTTTTGTGACTAAATTTTAAGAATTTTTTTTATTATTTTTCTCAGATTTTGGCTCAGAATTGATTAATTTCGTGTAAAAACTTTCATCCATTAAATATTCAGTAATAAAAGGGAAACATTGGGACAGAAGTGATAAATAAGTGATAAACTTATGGAAAAATACGATTTATTGCCATTATTTGAGTCAAAAATCATTTGACACACAATATATCAGAAGTTTGAAAGTCAAGCGCCAAAAAAGATTTGTTTTCCAATAGTTTCAAGGTCTTCAGGTTTAGAAAAGTAGCAGGATCAAAAATAGCTGCTCATAATCATTAAGCAATTGACACAATCAGTGATCATTCATTTTATATATGAATTATGAAACCTGAGCTCCGGTTCGAAGAAATAAATTGTCTGATAATCCGAGCTGAGCCTGATAACCTGAGCTATCAATTGATAACTCCTTGGATGTCCTCTATTTTCATTTTTCTCTAGATTTTTGACTTATATTTCTGAATAATTTTCTCCTATAACCGATGAAAGCAAATAATTAATCGGAATTATATTCTGTGCGATGACTACTAATATATGTGATCTTCACGTCTATTGCATAATAAGTGAGAATAGTTTCAGTCATTGGAATAAAGTCAGGGATAATACCATTACTTAAGAATTCAAAAATCAATTTATTAAAGTCTGTGAAACATTTTTGGTGGAAAAATATGAGTCCATTAAGTGATTGATGGCTTCATTTACCTCTTTTGGACTTTCTTTGTCTCAATACAAACCAATCACTCATTTTTGGAAATTTTCAATTTTTTCGTGTAATTAGTTTTTACTTCGAAATAGGATTTCATTTAATATAATAATATTATTAAATGAGTAAAATATATGTTATTCATGTCTAATATTCATGAATTTTCAATCAATTTGTATTATAATTCAAAAGGTCGTGAGTATGCAATCGAGGACAGTTTCAAACACTTATTCAATTAATTCCAATGAAATTACTCTTTCATATTATCTATGCATTTGTGGATTGTATTGATTGATGAATTTGGTTCACTTTTAAACATCATTCAATTTCAAATCTCTCTCTCTCTCTCTCTCTCTCTCTCTCTCCCTACCTCCCTCCCTTCCTTCCTCTCCCCTTCCAAAAATAGCTAGCTAAATTTGGAATTGTTAATGATTGAACTGATATGGAGAATACAATACCTCCGACATTATCTTTATATTGAGTGTAGACTTCTTTGATTTTTCTGTAACGAAACGCCATTTTCCGTAACCAATCGACACCTCCTCTGACGCCTGATGTTATGCCTAAGCCACTGACTCCGCAGGAAGTAGTCGTATGAAAGCCATCGGTTTGGAAATTGTAATTACTATCGAATTACAAAACAATTATTCAATCAATGAATTGCTTATAATATAACAAAAAGGTTAAAAAGGGATGAATCGGAGCCTAAAATCTTATCGAACACAATCTCGATCTTTGAAACCCTTGGATATCAAGTTTCAGAATTACAGGAATTTTTGAGTTAACTCTTAAACGGAGTTATTTCTGTCAGTTTAGCCAATGGTTGGAACAAACAATGATCAGCACAAGGCTTCAAAATCCTCTTATACCTCGATTACATTACAAATACTCAAATGGTGATCAGGAAAAATTTGTTAGAGCACCCACCCAAATGTTTTAAACTGCAATAACCCTTTATGAAACTTGAACAATTTGTTCAGAAACCTAATGCTTTAGATAAAATACATGTTTTGTATTTAACTTGGTGAATAGGAATGTCATACTATATGGTCTAGAACAATTAATTGTTGCTTAAAATAGAGGTTTAGGTGATTAGGACTACCCCTCTAACAGTTGTTTCAAAAATTGGGTAAAACTTGACTTCAAACCAATGTTTAGCTATAATTTTGAATACCAGATGTCAGTGAAGTTATCAAACTTTGGACTAACCTCAAGTCCTGTCCGTTGTCATCAGTGGCCGCATCGTCGACATGAGCCTGGTCCACGTCCTTCAATTATAGGCCAATAAACCTTTTATTCATATATTCCAATAACAGATATCGTTTACCTCTAAGTCATTGTAAAAGAAGTGGTTTTCTGCAAAACGATTGATGAGTCCGTCCAACTGTTCGGCCAAATCGAAACCACTGTAATGAGTGCTGTCCTGTGAACAGAACAAAAACTATAAAATAGTAAACTAAAGAACCAAAAGAAGAAATTTTCCATATTTTCAACATTTTTGCATTGAATTCATTTTATTTAAATGTCATTATATTTGAGTCTATAGTAAATTGAGTTATAAAAGTTTGCTCTTTCGCTCTGTCTATATATATATCTGTATAAGTCTGTCCTCTTTTCTGTCTTCCCGATAGACAAAAGAGTGACTAACAATATATATAAGAAAAATGTATTGATTTTGGTATAGAAATAATGATAATAATAGCAATACTGGCAGTGCTTTAATGCTCTCCTCTCAGCAAACATATGAAAATGGTTTGCTTCCAAACACAAGTTTCATATTTCACTCATCCATTAACTCTCTCTCTCTCTCTCTCTCTCTCTCTCTCTCCCCCTCTCCCTCTCTCGCTCTCCTCTCTCTGTCTGTCCTCTTTCCCTCTCCATCCCATTGAATTCATTGCTTGTTATAACAAAGAAGAATAAAATGGAAAATTCAATTCAATTGCATTTTATTCAATATATTTCTCTTCCATTTTATGATAAGTTTTCATTTTTATGGAAAAAGTTATAGAAATTTGTAAATAAAACAGAATTGTTGTATTTGAGGACATACCTCAATGACTCGTCCAACACGACTGCCGTTCAATATCGAGAGAAACAGAATTAGGGTTTCGTCCAAATCCCATATAAACACCCGGTCCAGGTTGTTGTCCGGGTCGGGTGAGGTATTAGTCACGCGGCGACCCCTCCCTCTAGGCTTTGCGTTGGCTGATGTTTAAAAAAAAGGTTCAGGGTTAAGTTATTATCAGACATTTAATATAAAATTGATGTAATTCATATGCGAGTACTACAGGTCTGTCCTACAGGTTTGGAATAGACATTGAAAGGACTGAACTTAAAACCAAAATTGATTGCAATTGAAATCTGATCTCATTTTTGAGAAAATATTAGGAAAATTCAGATTTTATCGGTTTTAATGATCTTTTTATTTATTATACCTTTTTTGACGCTAACACTCGGGTTGAGTGTCTCTGTCTTTATAGGCGATGGACAGTCATTGATGTGGTGATAATGGGATAGACTGGGATCTGTTGTCAAATAAGTCTTAATATTGGAGGCAATCATTTTAATAGTTAATCGATGCGAACCTGATTGCTGTGGCAATTGTGTCAACTGATATGTGGCGCTCGAAGAGTTGTTGGAAGAGGACAGACCAGACGGCGGCGAACTATTATTTACATTAGACGAAGACGAAGAGTTTGGAATATATCCGCTATAACCGGACGTATAGTATGGAGAATAACCGGTGCTGTGGCCGAAGCCACTGTATGTGGAATAGTCGAGACCCGACTGCTGACAGTTCCCAAACGATTGGGAGTTCCCACTGGAGTTAGAAAAGGACGTCGGGTACTGACCTGTAATCACAAATATGGAAAAAGTTTGTCACAAACTCTGGTAATTGATTATACAGTTCTTCAGAGGAATTGTCAGAAAATAAATAATAATAATAAGAGAAGTGATGACAAAAATCGAAGCTATAATACCATAACAATTATAGGCATTCTGTGCTGTTTGCGAATTACTATTTGTAAAACTTGTACTAAATGGTGATGGATTGAGATAAGGTGCTGCCAGTGCTGCTGAAGAGCTCGATTTACATTGGCTTATAGAACGAGAAGAACCTGCAAATATAGGAATTATAGCAAACCATTAATTATAGTCCTCCACAACAAACACAACAAACTTTTATCTCGATATCGATTTTTTACTAAAAATCAAACTCAATATAAAGCGTTTTTCGCTGCACTGACATCGGAGACGGACGACGGCCTAAGTCTAAGCCTAAGCTATCGAAGCACAGGGTTGTGCACTGCTATAAGCCATTGAATATATTGCAAAAAGGAGTCACAGATAAGTGTCTTATTTCGTATGTCGTGTTTTACAATACAATCACAGATTGATATGTATTAAAACAACTCCAATATTAAACAAAAGCTTAAAATTTCAGCCGAAATGCGACCACAATAGGAAAGGCTATCACTGGTTGAGACTTATGTCTGGAAAATGGCAAATGTCTTCATTATTGGTCTCATGGCTCTCAAAACCAAATTTGAAGACAGTTTAATAAACTTTTAATATTTTTCGTATAGATTTTCAGCGAATAAATGCGCGAATAAATTGAAATCGATATTCAAAATTGATGTCTGGATTACAAACAAGAATTTGATTGATTTAAACTATGCAAGAATAAAATAATCTTGGCTCTCATATTACAGAAGTCTTGATAAAATAAATACCAAATTAACTCCAAACACATTATTTGTTTATCAAATTTGAGAAATAAAAGCAAATTTCAGTTAAAACTTGAGATCAATTCAATGGAAAAGTGGCCAAAAAAGAGGATTTTTAAAGCAATAAATTACTGAATAATTGATTGCAATCCTAAGCAAAGCGTATAATAAATGGACAAAAATATATGGTTTTGAAAATTTAAGGAATAAATTATGAGACAAATAAGAGGAAAGAGAGGAAGAGAGCTGTTGAGTGCACTCACCGTTATATGATTGTGAGATAATACCGCCGTAAGGATTCTGTTGATAATAATTGGCGAACGCGGCCGCGGCATTCGAGCTGACGGCGCTCGCACTATAGGGACTCTGATATATTCCAGCCTGCATACTGTCCCCACCAAACACCAAAATTATGCGTTCAATTTAGATATAAATTAAGAGAAATTTGTTGTAATTTAAATATTGTATGCGATAAGTGTTTGAGGAAGCGTTGGTTTATCAAAAAATAAACTAACCTTTCGTATAAGGAGTTCGTATAAGTTTGATGGGTTGGGCTTAGCTCAGGGTATGAAGAGTTGAGATGATCTGTACTTGTTGAATATATATTGGAATCAGATTCCTGGAGAGCATGTGATGTCTGGGAAGTCAGGTCCACTTTTACTGCTGAACAATACATAAATTAATAGGTTTTGCAAAATATTTATATTCGATGTCTTTCTGTGGGTTCACTCATATCTGTTATCTATTTTTTGCTGAATTTATTTGTCTATACATACCGTCAGTCGCACACATTCCCCAACTGTGATGATAATCTGTTGGTGATTCACCACTGGCACTGGCCATAGACTGGAGCGCACCTGAACACCACAACACATCTAATCAGTTAATCATATTTTAATGTGAAGTCAATTGAATTCTTCTTCAATTGTTTTATTATTATTGGAAATAATTTTAATTTCAAATGATATCCGAAACCGAACTCATATTAATTATTCAAAATGTGGTAACAAATACTGAGGAATAGGAACTCTGAAATCAAATACAGATATATATGTGATCTCATAATTGTCACCAGAACTCAGTCTTCGCTACAATACTAATGCTTTTACAATATATTCTCGAAACTTATTATTCATTGAATTCATTAATTGAAGTTTTGATTCTTAAGATGAAATTCAATATTTTTTCGACAAAAGATTTCATTTTTAAATAATTTTTAGTTTTTTTGCGATTAAAAAAATGTCTGACTTTTCGCACATATGCCTGACTTATGTATCGAAAAATTTTAGTTTTTTCTTTGAAATAACAAAATATTAGAAGATTTTTGTGTTAATATACATTAGCTGTCAGTCAAAGACAACATTTCTTCGAGTGTTTCACAAAGTTTTTCAAAACCAATATGTGTTTAGTGAAGGAAAGGAGAGGATTGCCATTCGGTTAACGAATTGCGGAAAAGTTTTCATACAAATAGTCTGAGTGTTTGTATTTAGTTATCGCTCCAAAAGTGAAATATACGACGGATTAGCAAAATATTGCATAAATATTGAAGAGGACACAAAATCTTGACACTTGAAATCAGTTAGATTTTGGCGCATCTCTGTCTCACTCACTTCACTTCAATAGTTTACAGTTCATCGCCAGACCCTCACAGGAAAGGGTGATAGAAACAAATTCTTGATAGAACACTCAATTCTGACACTTATCAAAAAAATATTAGCCGACACTTGAATTGAATGGAATATAAAATATATTATAGTTTCTTAGAATCAAAAGTTGAGGCAAATATTGCCCTAAATTGAGTGTTGTCTCAACCTCTTGGTTATTACTCTTAACTTGAATAGTATTTTCAAAATAATTTATAGGAATATATGTAAAGCTTTTTTTCTGGGGATAAAGTATTTGTTGGACAGAATCCAAAATGTGGTTCAGAATAGACTTAAAAGTGAAACACTCAGAGTAGAGTCGATTTTGAGACTATATATACGAAATATACGATATATACGACATATCTATTCGTTATGTTGACGGCTGTCAGTCAATCACTTCGCATCTCAAACACAATTTGCAACACTTTTTAGTCGAGTCTCTTATCAGTTATTCATTTAAGTCGGAGACCACAGACATATGCAAACCTCTGCATAAATATGACAACTCTTCAAAAGGTCATCACTGGATCTGATCTTTGAATATAACTCAGTTTTTTGTGATATTTAACACAAAATGTTAAGACATAATGTCATACATTTAGTGACATAACAATTATAACAAGACTACGACATTTGACATACCATTGGGTGTTGTTGTGAGTGAAGTGATATCAGGCGAAGCTCTACTGCAATGTCCGCTATCACTGCTCGCACTGGGAGATGAAGTTATCGTATTAGACTTGGTTGTGGTCAACGGGCTGTTCAAAGCAGGGCTTTCGCTCAGATGGTGTTGGATCAACTGCTGCCTATGGCTGTCCACAAGTAGAGAACTGCTCACAACTTCTTCGTCACCAAAATTTTGTTCCTCAGAAACTTCTTTCAATGAAACGCTTTCTGAATGATTCAGACTATGAGTGAACACAAAAACAGAATAAGACTGAGAGTTGAGAAACACTCAAAAAAATATATTATTAAACTCGAGTTTATGTCTGTATATAAGTATATAATTAGAAATCTCATTAAAATTAGTGTTTCTTTTATAGTGAATCTCATTTTTTAATGAAATTTTTGCGAATCCGACACATTTCTGACTCCTATTAATCAGAGGAAGAGAACAGAATTTCGTGAATTTCCAGACAATATTTTAGCGACAATTCATCGATGAATAAAATCTGTTAAACTATTAATTATGAATTCATTATCAGTTTATATGAACATATTTAGAATATTTAGCTTGGTTGTTTTGCTCATTTGAAATTTTAGAAGATTTAATTGAATTTTGTATATGAAATATGTAATTCTCGGAAAAATAAGGCGGAGCTCTGTTTGTCATAACTTTTACAGTTTGACTGTCGTAGAAGTCAAATACCAGACCACCCCTCAAGCAATTCGCTATCCTCTCGGCTACAACTTATTACAAGACCCTTTTCTGACCATTTTCCAAATCTTATAAGAAATATAGCATTTTTGCTAGTTTAAAATTACAAAAGAAAACTCGAAATCACCGATAATAGGGTTGAATCAAAGACATCACTTCTACTTAAAATACACTCAAATTTCTAATCATTTGATTATCGAATTAAACCGATTTTGTCACTCATTTAAAATATCACTGAATAATGGCTCCAATGAATTCCAGAGCCATTTAAATAAGAAAAGAACTAATTAAAAGACATATGACTTGAAATTTCCAAGTTCAAACTCAAACATAGAGAACAAAGAGTACCATCCACTGAGCACACCATAAAAACAAGAGAATGTGATTATGGAACAGCCCTACTCCTAAAGTGGCACAAAGTGCCGGCAAAATATTTCAAATAACAACCAATTCTGTTCTTCAATTTAGAGGAAAGGGCTCTCAACTTGGGAGAGCGATATTTCAAAACAGAATTGAGATAGAACAAATAAACAAATTGATGAAACATTAGACCTGTCCGGCAATTAAGAGGAATTGAATGCAATATCGCATATCTTCCACTGGAATGGCCTCAAACCCATTCCAAAAGAAATCGCATTCAAAGAAATCCAATGAAGTAAACAAATTAATTAATCAAATATTGATTCCGTTTATCACAAAATGTTGAAAAACATAACAAAATGACAATTCTTTGGAAGAAAAAAATAATCACTAAATTCAAGATATAATTAAGAAAATGATCATGATAATAAGAAAGCTCAATCTTACATGAGATAAGGTAAGAATTTCTATAAAAATATACAGCATTTGAAGCTCGGAAATATGAGCTAGAACTATTCTTATATATTGCTGACCGTGAAATTCAAAGATATTATTTTTAATCAATAATTAGACTAATATTTCAATCAATTAAAGCATACAAAACAGATGTAATCAAAACTAAAGACAATTTTCGTAAACCAAGATATCAATGAGAAAATGTGTCCAAACTGTCAATCAATCAATTGTTTGTAAATTAATGTAAATTAAAATAAATTAAAAATTCAATTATTATTATTGATATTATTTGTGATCTTTTGAGACTTACTTTTCAGTAACGCATTCGTCACTCATTTTGGTTATAATACTTCACTTAAAATAAATTTTAAGAAATATTTTGAGTCTTTGAATGAGATTTTCTTGAAACTCAATACTTGACTATAATTTCCATATAAGAAAAAATAGTTAATTAAAATATATGAAAACACATGAATTTGCAAATCAAAGCAGTGATGAAGTCAATAAGGGTTGAGGCAATAGTCACTTGTTGTTGTTCTGGTGCTAACTAATGGTTAGATCTGTTGGAATCGCGTGCGCTCAACACCAGTGCATTACCAGTGCCTGCAATCATCAATATATTCAAAGTCCAAATTCCAACTTTAAAGTCATTACATAAAAAAATTATAGAATAGGAAGCGATTCATACATTTAGTCATAAAATGCATTCAAACAGTTGTGTTAATAACCAAACAGTTTTTGCTCTAAATTTTTAATATTCACAAACGATTTATCGTCTAATCGTATGGTATGAGCGCCACAGCAATCACTACATTCACTACAATTTTATTACTAAACTCATAATTATAATTATTTTTTCATATCTGGCGTACAATTTATTACTTGATTTTCCATTTGAATAATAACAGCGAACGAAGAGAAAGTCAGCCAATCGTTAAATCAATTGAAAACATTTTCAACAAAAATTTCATCGATGATTCACAATAAATACCATAATCAAAACAAATTTCACGGGGGCCTAATGGCCTAATAGCTAGCACAACTTTCTATACATTATTATTCTATTGGAACCAAGTCTTAAACTTTTTTCAAATCAAATGAACAAATTTCTAAATATTTTCCATTTCAATGAAACAATCGATTGTTTGCGTCGATAAATATTATGAATCACTGAAGTATTGAACATTTTGTTTGTCGTCAACAACTGTTTCAGACATACTTATCATACAATTTATAACTCGATATAAAAAAAACTTTACCAAAATTATTATTATTATTATTATTATGTGTCAAATATTATGGATTCGAAGTCAGAGTCAGAGCAGAGATTGGAGTTTATAAATGAGAGTTGGACTGCAAAGTTTCAACAGTTACTAAGTCCAGCTGTGCTGTGCTCTGCCATAGCTATGCCATTCCTCTGCTTCACTTGGTTAGAGTCAGAACCCGACCATTCTCCGCATTTTCACTCTCCTCTCACAATATCTTTCTTTGACTTAACTAATGCTAACTCTCTTTAAACTAAAGTCTAAAACTTTCTCATCAATTGGGAAACACTTGTGCTGTGTGTGAGTGACTTCTCATTCCGTTCTCTTCATCATCGGATGGGTTTATAAGCCCTAACAGGCATTTGCCTGTTGGGGGTATAACTGCAGGCAATAAGACGCCAGAAGCTAAAGGCCAACTCAAGCCCTGCGATTTCGGAGGCCTTTCCTACAAGTCCTCTCATTCTGACCACAAGTTTAAGTGCAGTAAAGTAGAGGCCGTCCAGTGGAGGACAAAACATAAATTGTGTGTCGCTTACAATCTTTCATTAATAAAAAACACATTAAACAAAAGTGCATTACTTTTGAGGCCAATTAATACAAGTCTTTGCGTCAAACAAATAGTGTTTCGCTAATCAAATCATTTTTCTTTTCAAGTCAAGCGTTTCCACAATTTGTGATAAAATATTTGACTGCAAATGAATTAGTGATGGATTCTGATGTGAGCCCTCTCTCCAACTGACTCTCACTGGTTGTGCTTCTATTTAGTCAGTGTTTGTCAGGCATGCAATGAAGGAGTGGCACTCATCTGACTGTATTTAGCAAAATGTGTTCAAAAATCACAGCAAACATACAGTTAGGGACTGTTAGGCTTGATTGGAACCAAGCAATCCTCTTATGGATAGCCTTTAAACTTTTAAATACAACATTTTTATGCATATTCACGACTAGACTCCAAAAAATCATTTTTTTCAGGCAATGACCACAAAAAATGTTTTGATTTCAAGTCTTTTTGGTTGATATGAGAAGTGCCTGAAATGCCAATCGAGTGAAGTGTTGCCGAATGGCAGCAATTATTGGACGATATTTAGATCATAAACAAAATGATTGAATACTAGAAAAACAAATATTTTGTGCACTGATTATGAAAGTGCATAAAAATTTCTGTTTAAACAATAATTGTTTTCATTTTACTGTTTTGATGAATAAGACATTTATGAGTGAGAACTGCATTCTTTGCAGAGTTATCAACAGAATTCACTCTTAGACTCAGATATGGTATTTGGCTTTTGGCGTCTTTTTGCCTCCAGTAATGCCCACAGTATTAGACCCGAAGGCCATCAAATGTTGAGCTCAACACTGATGATGAAACAGACACTGAGACGGGGAGTGGGCCTACTTTTGCCCCCATCGATGAGAACTTCAAATGTGAGGGAATTCTTCGGAACAGTTTTATGTTGGAGTAGTGTTTGCACTCAAATCTTAACAAGTGATCAGTTGAGCCAACTCTCAGACAGTCACAGTCGCACCACTTCTCCAACATCTGACTACTTATTATAGATGTGCTCGTTTATCAATAAAAAGTGTCAATTCATGACTAATGTCTTTATCTGATTCTTCTCATGAATATCTTAAACGCATTTTCACTCATATCTTGATTTTTAGTTCAATTAAACCAAAATTTAGTTGTTTTTGATTTTCCCAAATATAATTAAAATTCAAAAGATTTAAATAATTTATGTAAATTTCAATTAGATTTACAGCACAATCAAGTTTATAATCTTTATAATCTTGGTCTTCAGCCAAAAATACAATTCAAACAGATGTTAGCCAACAATAATCGACGGCTTTCCGAAAATTATGTTCAAATTGAAAGATAGTGAAGAATATTCATTACCAGAATCGACGACATCTCAGGTTTGTCTTTCACTTAAGTCTGACATTAATTCTCTGAATTTTGAATAAGAAGTGACACTAAATATAATGTTTAAAATTTTCATCAAAATATTGAAATTTCACAATAAAATAATCACTGAATTACACCCTTTGCACAGCTTTTTGTAAATAAATGTTACTCACTTCAAAAGGATCAAGTCCATTTAGATTTCTTTCAAATTTATTCAAAGTGAAGTATAATTAATAGAAAATAGTAATGATTTTTAATTCAAGTCATACTGTGTTTGAAAGAGGGGTTAAAAATTAAAACCAGATGTGCTTATGAGTGGTTGTGTCCCACAGTTATGGCCTCACATTTTAGGGAACAACCACTTTTCAAAATTCAAGTGTTTCTAGTGTTGGCCTTACGCTAGGTAAACTAAACCTAGTTATTTTCAACAGTTTAACCATGTTTCGACTCATATTTCATCAACAATAAGTATTTGATGACAGACTGAAATCAGCTCAGATTATCATGCTAAATTAGATTTATGTACCGGAAGACAAAACTAAACATTGAAAACTCAAAATTCTTATCGCATTTAATGCAATGATTTTTAGGCAAAAAAATGAGACACAAATGTATTCATATCTTAATTGATATGTTTTTGAATGTCTGCAGAAATTGAATGATCTGGAGGTCAGCTATTTCTGGTCTATTTATTCTGTTTATTAGTATTGATGTTAACATAAGTGAAAGCAAGAAGTGGCATGCTCACTTTGCACAGTCGAACAAATAATTTAGAAAACAAGTAACTCCTAAAACGAAAATATGGGCCGAACAGAGTTTGATAAATGAGGTTTCGGTGGGTTTTCGGCCAATTTTTATATACGGAGGGCACGAATACAGCTCTATATGTCAACCATTGGGAGCTTAGGGTTAATGTAGCGGAAACTTGAACTCAACGCTAACGATCACCGGAGAAGAGAAGACGGATTGCATTCGCGCTTTAATTTTTAGTATTCCTTTAGTTATACACCAGTTATACACCTTCTCTACGAATAAATTATGTTAAGCACTCCTCTTATATAACACTCCCTTTGTTTTCGACTATAAATTAATTGAAATTTCTTTTTGTTTAATTTGTATTAATTGCTAAAATTGAAAAATAGGTTCCGATTAATCAAAAAAGTCAGACAAAAACACTGAAAGAATATGGTTTTGGACGGCACTCAAAATTGAAACAAATGTGCACAGCATAAGTGCTCTGTAAGAAAGACAAACCCATCCCTTATTCAGTTCAACAAAAATAAAGATTTCGCTGTAAAGTAGTAGAAAAGTGTCTCCTCTCCCACTCACTCTACTCCATTGAAATATTACCAATATCAATTTTCAATTTAGCTCAATTAAATGCCTATTTTTTTATCAAAATACAACGATATATACCTAAAAGTATATTCGAATTGAAACAAGCTAGGTAATAGATTGGTAATAAGAAATGTATAGAAAAACCAAGGTGATTCTGTTATAATAAACGATTTGATCAGATTCTACAATAACAACAACAAATGAAATGAAAATTTATTTATAAACTATTCGTAAAAACATAGCATTGAATCTTGTTAAATTCTGCCAAGGTTATAATCTGAGACAAACCAATTTTGACTAAACAATCGATACATTGAGTTAATTGAGTCAATGATTGACATTAATTATGCAATACTTTGAACATCAAAAATGCAAATCCAGAAGATTTGTGGTAATCTTTTAAATAATTATCAGATTATTTTTGATCGTTGATAAATCAACTTAAAGATAGACCTTGCTCTTTGTCTCCCTCCCTCAGGCCTTTCAATTTGTATAAATATGAAAATCAGGTGCTTTTGAAGTAAAGTATTTCTAAAATCGATTTAAATTTTTGCCGAATAAAATCTGCGAATAGTTTAGAGCTATTGTCTTATCTTCTAATCGAAGTGTTGGGCAAAAAATGCTGGTTTGCAGTGTTCTCGAGGAATGCATAACAGTCTTGTCTTCAATCTCTAGTCAATCAGTCATATATCTGTCAACGAGTTTGAAGTCTCTCTAAATATTCATTGAATTTATGCGAACCAAAGCATAAAACTGGAGGCAAACAAAACTTCTCTTCAATAAAAACCGAAGTTTTTGAGAGAAACGTCTTTTGCAGCGCTTTTTTCTTATCGCTTATCGCTTTTGAACTCAAAATAATGTGAGTCTAAAAAAAGATATACTTTTGAAGAATAGACTGAAAGGAAAATATGAAATATTGAACTTAAATCAAATGTATTGCATTGGAAACAAAGCCTTGAGTTTTGCGGAGATAAGAGCAGTCATACAAAAACTATCGCCAATTGAGGGGTAGTTATGGTTTTCAGCACAAGTTTTCAGAGCAAATGGCAGTTGTGAGACATCGCACTCACCGCTAATTTAGTGATCACTACCACAAACTCTCGACCCGATCGCCGATTCAATTGAAGCGATTCTATCCATTGAATGCTTTTTTGGCTGCATTTGTGTTAACAAAAATAGTGGCGATAATCGAGTGCACCAATTATTGCCATTATTTGCTTTTGGCTAACAGTTCTCTCCGACAGCATATATATATGCAAATAAGGGAGTGTTGGGTCGAGTGGGAAGTGGGACCCAAAGAGATTGATTGTTGTTAAGAGTTTGAGCTGCGAAACGGTTCTGCTCTTCTGATTGTGGCAGTGCTGTCAATCTGAATACTCAGTAGACTCGGCGATGTGTTGGATATGCTGTGCTCTACTCTATCAGATGTATGAGTAGGATATGTATGTGCGCTCTATTTGTGTAAAAAGCGAATGGAAGCTCAGCACCGGAGCTGGTCTTAAGAGCCAACGTTTTACAACTAAACAAATTATCTTTGGCTCAAATGTTTGCCGAACCAAAAACAAACATTTTTACTATCATTTGAATGAATGAATTCTATCAGTGATGCAGTGATGGGGTATTTACGCCATTCACTCAATCACTCACTGCTCAGCACAGTATTGGTCTTATCTGACTCATGACACAAAAGAACTATTTGGCCGACAAAAGGGTACGATCTGTAGGATGTGCTCTCAATGTGCAGGTGTCATACGTTAGCACTAAATAGACATAAGAATAATAGAGACAAAGCTCTGCCAAAAAGCTCAGCACAAATATAAATCAGTTGAATAAACATCAGGTTTTTTATTAACAAATTTCGGTCTTTACTAAAGTCTTACAAATATTAAATAAATCTATATTTGCTTTGAAATGTTTCGTACATCGAATCAAAACAAAAGTACCAAATGGTATGCAATTATTGGTAACAATGGGTTCTATGGTATACATGATCTGAAAAATCAATTTTCCGCCGCAATAATCATCTCTGGGTTTCCTCAAAACCATTGATTCACTGTTGAAGAGTCGGTTCGTTATCAATACATTCGATCACTATTAGGATAATTAAATGCAAAGAGAATTGAAAGCCTGTGCCCTAGCATTTCAAACATCTCTCCCCCGAGCACTCAATCTGGTGAGTGAGCACATCATCTGTGCTGAGCCACACAGAATCGGACGGTTATATTGGCATCTCTTGTCTATACTCGCATTTAATGTCAAATGAAATCAATGTAAGAATGCATTACAGGAAATACCGAATTCTATGTGTTGTGCCTTAAATATAGAGTAAGTTTTGCTTTACTTCAGACACACAACAGAAACACAGAATAAGAGAAAAATAAAGTAAGAGAAAAATCTTTTCTATTAGAGTCTTGGTCTTCAGCAGCATTTTTGTTGAGAATATCTGTATTTTGGTCGACATTGGAAGCAAAAAACTAAGTGAATGAG
>JAQGBD010000178.1:0-42356 GCA_034698165.1 Punctoribates punctum | reverse complement strand
CCCCCCCCCCCCCCCCCCCCCCCCCCCCCCCCCCCCCCCCCCCCCCCCCCACCGACCAAAAATTTCAGGGGGGTATTTTGGCTATACCCCCCTTTGGTCATCACTGATGTAAAACATAAATATCGAATCGTTTTAACCAATATTGTCATCAAATGAGTTTATACGAGGATTAAGGCCTTCTTTTCTTCAACTGTCGCTTTCGATTGACCGCAGTTTGCGATAAATACCAGACCACTGACGCCAACGAAGGCCAGTCCCACGTAAAACAGAGTGAAGGCAAAGTCCTCGCTTGAGTTGGCGTAAAAATCAGCGCCAATTCCCACCAGAATAAGACCAGTAATAAGAGTAGTGGTCAATACAATATTGTCTCCGATCATCTCCAAACCAATAGCCAAGGTTATTTTAATAACCAATTATTTTCTCCTATTTATTAATTATTATTTATTATGAAAAACATTCAAAATGTCTAACGACTGATAAGTTTTATCACATGATTCCCATTATTAACACTCGTTTCGTATGACTACTCCATAATCGTGAAGAATAGTAACAAATATTATTATAAAAGTCAAAGTTATTGATAAACAGGAATAGTTTTTATACTCTGAGTTTATCCGGGTAAAAAAGATTTATAACATAGAAAATTCAATAAAAGCCGTTTTTAGAAATTAAAGTTAATTTCAAATATAAGAGACTATAATTTGTTGTAGTTTTGGATCAAATTTTTAGTAAAATAAGTGATCGCTAAGGGGGAGGGGTATAGCATAAACCACCTATTTTTTTGGTTGGAGGGCCCCCTCTGAGGTCGGGTACCTTTACAATCACTGAGTAAAACCAGAAACTATCACAAAATTTATGAATTCAGAATTGGGGCAATAATTTCAGAATTTCTACCTATAAAGTAAATCCAAGCATTACTTCTTATAAATTGTTGTTTGAACTTGCTGATTTAGACTTACAGAAATTTAATTTCGTTTTTGGCCTCGTTTAGTTTCAGAAAATGTCAATTGATATCCAGGTAACTGCATGTATAGTTTGCATTCCTTCACATAAAAAGGTGAAAAACATTGTTCTAATGAGCGCTCAATTAATTTGTTTTGAATAAAGGATTCAATTATTCTGTGATTTCATTGAAACAAATAATTGAATATATTTTAAGAATTATTTTACGAATCGGTTAATGAATTAAATTCTTGGTTAAAACAAATGAAGACTTTAATCATTTTGTTATTAGTAATGACTGTATTTACCACCGATGCAATGGATCCGGAAAAAGATCTGTGCGAAGAGCTCACTATAGACGCGGCAGTGGTCGCCGACGACAACATCGGCTATGCTTTCAAAGGGAACTTCTTTTGGAAAATGTCGCCCACGGATGGAATCTCACAGAATGTTGTGGCCAAGTATATCAATGAGCGCTGGAATGGGTTGACCGGTCCTATTGACTCCGCCTTTACCATCGATGAGTCCAGGTTTAGACTCAGCACTGTTTTCATTAAAGTAAGAAACGGATCCCTTTTTTCAACTTATTTTTGAGACTAAAATCCATTCAATGGATTCTTTTGACTGAATAAACCCTTAAAACTATTTTACTTCAATTAAAAGAGCAATAAATGGTTTCTGTATAACAATAAGTTACTGAAAGCCAACGGAACGACAGACAACTGGTCCTATGTTTTCAAACGGCCGATGCTCTCAGCCTTTGAATACTTCAAAAAAGATGTTTTGCGCAAAGATTTGGCGGTTTATCTGATGTACGGATTCGACGACTTTTCCAGTTATATATTCCATGACATCAATAACCCGACCCATGTCCACAACGGCAAGGCCTACCTCAAGGGCAGGTTCTTGAACTTTCTGTTCGACCCGACGGATGACCAGCCCGGAACACTCTTGTCTTCACACCTAAAACCGCTCGCAGTGATGTCCACTGAGGACGGACTTGTTGTTTATGGCGACGAAGCCTTATGTTTGGCCAAAACGGCGGATATACCTCTTGTAAGACATTCTTTGATCAAAAGGACACCAATTTTCTGATTATTGTCTTTTATAGTGTAATAAAACAAATGATATAACACTCCTCAGCAACTATTATGGCTGTCCCAGAGCTGCCTTTCCAACAACAACTACAACCACTACCACCACCACATCGACCACCACTACAACAACAGAAGCGCCGCTCATACCTATTCATTCGGAGCCTGTGCCCGATCCGGTCACTAATGAGCCAACGACTCAGACACCTAAAGAGCCGACAAACCCATGGACTCAATACCCATTGACTACACATCCATTGACTGGACGGCCATCGGAGACAACGAGACCCACAGAAGGACATACAGAGAGAGAGATTGAAACCATTTCTCCCACTATTGAGACCCAAAAGGCTGAGAATATGTCGTCTAATAAAGGAGAGGATAAAAAGTCAAACACTTTGGTCTATATCGGAGTGATTGCCGTAATTGTCATCATTTGTTTGGTAATAGTATTTGTGGTCATATTTTCTATTATGAAAATCAGAGGCAATAAAAGCAAAAAGTCTGAGAAATCTCTACACAAAGACGTTATCGTCGATAATAAAAGCGGTAATCAAAGCAATAAAAGTGTGGGAAGTGATGGAAGTGTTCGAAGCGGTTCAGACAAATCGCTATCACTTGCAGAGAGTGGTCTCAGGAGTTCGAGCACTGTCTCCGTCAGATCCAAATTGGATGCCAGCGATGAGTCGTTGGGAACACACAATAAACTGAAAGACCCCTCAGATGATGAACTGTTCGGTAAGATCGACACAAAGACCTCTTCCAATATCGAAGCCGACCAGATATTAGAGGCCATTAAATCCAACGAAGATATCTAATGAAGACTTTTAAAGATTTATAATTTCTATAAATAATATATTTCTCTCTTTTCTTATACTTTTTTCAATTTTCAATTCAAATTAAAGTTCAATAAAAACAAATTTAAACATACCTGTCATCTAGAATCAAGAATCTAGGTGATATAATTTGATTCTGGTAATTGGTGAGTTCAAAGGAATTATATCTAGCTCATTTTTCTTAGGGTTTGATTTACTGAACCAATAATCTTGATTCGTTGAATACCTGGCTTTTTATGTGTAATTTAACTTTGTTAACTATGATCGGGATAACTTCTAGCAGATCCTAATCATCGGATTTTATTTTAATTATAATCAATTAATAATTATTAATAAATTCAAAACTTGACAAATGTTTACATAATTTATGTTTAGACCCAAAGACCTAAACATTAAATTTTGTTTGTTTTTCAAATCTTTTTTAATGACTTTGTTTTCAATTTTCTGATCAACAAAAATGTCTTCAATTAGGGATCAGTTCCCCGAAGACGAAGAGGAATGCGATCACCGAAGAGATTGTTTCGGTGACCGTATTTGCGATGACTTGTGTCAACTTATTCTCGAGGGATTGACACTCAAAGACAAACTCAGACTCGAATGTGTGTCCAAACAGTTTCAGAGGACAATGGTTTGGTCGCAAAGAGATCTGTTGATCAAACTTAACGTCAGAAGAATTGTCGATAATTTGGAGCGGATTCTGAAGAAGTTCGCCATAAGTCGGATCCGTTTCGACAACTTCTCAGCGCAAGACTCGCCCGACAGAAGACACTATAACCGAGTCATTTACAATATCAATAAATTCTGTGGTCAGAGGACCCGGTTCTCGATGGGTCGGCTCCACCTCATGTACGCCGACGACAGACTCACTTTCCTCCAGAAGTTTGGCCAAAACCTGAGCTCAGCTCAAATCGATTCCGTATTTCCCGACGCTATCAACACTTCGGGCGAAGTCTGTTATGTCGAGAATCTGGTCATCCGTTCAGTGAATTACTACTTAAATCAGATCCAATTCAAGCGACTGAAGAGCTTCAAAGTCGAGAGACTTGTTTTCAGAGATGTGTTTGTCCTCAAAGTGTTCGCCGAACGGAACAGAAAGACATTGAAATACTTGACACTCAACTGTCAATCGATTACCGAAGAGAAAGAGTTCCGATTCTTGTTGACAGTTATCGCGAAGTTCACAAATTTGGTCCATTTGTCGATCAGTTCCAGTCTTGGAATGAATGAGAAAATGTTCGCCAAAGAGAGGAAACTTTTGGCACTCAATTGCCGTCACTTAAAAAGTATTGATTTCCGTTTCCTAATCGACCCCAATATCTGTACCACAAATATGGAACTGTTGTCCACTTTGAGACACTTTAAGAGTTTAAAACGATTGCGATTAGAGTTCTTCAATGACTTGGTTTCGGGTGAAGTCATCAAATCGTATATCAATTACTTCTCTTTGGAGGCCTTCAATGGCTTCGAAGAGTTGACTCATCTATGGATTGATTTCAGACGACTTATACAGCCTTTAGAAGAGACAATACTGACCGCCATTGACACCAATTTACCGAATCTTCAGTCACTTAGCATTCATTTGAGTTTCAACGCCAGCGAATGGACGGCCGATATTCTGAGCCGACTTTCGAAACTGGAATCACTTGAGTTGTTTATAGAGAACGAAGGGATCAGACCTCAAATCGAGGCTAAACTGCGAGAGAACTGCAAAAAGTTAAGAAAACTCCGTTTAAAACAGTTTTAAATTAAAACAGATTTCTATTTATGTTTTTAATAATCAGTTTATTAATGAATAAAAACATTTATAACTATTACTAACTATTAATGAATTACAGAATTGTTTTTTAAGGAATTATTGAAATATGAAAATCATATCAAATATTATATAACTTTTCGTTCATTTATTCGTTTGATTTCATGTTTTCAGAAATATTTTATTAAATAAATACAAAAACTATTTTAATCTCAATTTATTCGTTGAATTCTGTTGTTTATGTCTTCACTCAATCCTGTGCTTTAATGTCCGTCCCATTCAGATATCAATAATCCAAAGAGATGTCTACTTATTCTGTCCTTCAATTGTGGTTTTAGTTCAATAATAAACGACTCAAATAATCAGTTATTTATCTATATTTTCTATATTCAAAGTTGTTTGGTATTAAAATTTTGCTCTTGGTTAATCGAAATGACCAATGAAAATGAATGAGCTTGGTATTTATTTAAAAATATCACGGATTAAATTCGAGATAAGAATATAAGTGAGAACAAAATTAATGCAATATCTGACAAATTGTCTGTTATTCATAGGAAAGACGTCCCAACAGTAGAACCCGATCTCCGGTCCGCACAACTTCTCTATGAAGGACACGATTTTCAGTCTTTGCCAAAGAGGTAATGATTTTTGTGTCAAATATCTGTATAACAGTTTTCTTGGCTTATGTGCGGCTCTACTGATCTGAGAACTCAAGTAATTGACCGCAAATATGGCCGAAAAGAAAATCATAAATAGGAAAAGACCAAGAATTCTGGCGAAGAACTTGACATTATCAGATCGAACAAGGTAAACTAATAGCATGAGACAGAGAGACGCGAAATAATAGAGAAAAAATATAATATATTTGAAGACTTTATTCTGTGTTTGAGTTTGCATTTCAATGATGTTGTGATTGATTATTGATTCCAAGATTACTCGTCTGTATTTATAATTTAGGCCGAGTTCTATTTCACCATGTATCTTTTTGAAGGCATAGGTTAAATATAGGGTAACACCCGCCAAACTAGTTGTTCCAACTGCAAGTAACCCTGCTAATTGCTGGATCACAAAGTAAGTAGGTACTAACCAAAATAAAATATAGATTATGTCGAATATTTGCTTGGTGATTTCCTCGTCGAAATATACCATGATAGAAAAATAAATTGATGGGGTGTAGATTAGAACAAAGGTAAACCAATAAATATAGCGAAGCATTATCCTGGACATTATGTTTACGATTATTGTGTATTGATTTGCATCCGTGAAGTTCATATACTTGACAATTCTCTTATTCATGAGATCAGCTTGGAACTTTTGTATATAAAGCTTTTTATTCAGTTCGTGATAGAGTATTGTCATTGAAATGCAAAATAAGGTCAAAATGACTACACTTATGAACGAAGACATCAAAGACTTGTTCCCAATCTCTTTGGTTATGTCAGTCATCAGACGACTGAAGCGATCGATGAATATCGCCGTCAATAGGAATCTGATAATCATTAATAAACAGGAAATTCGGCCAACAATTGCCCAGAACAGGCTGTTTGATGTCCATTTTCTACCCTGGTCAAACTTCTCAAGATCTTCAATTAGAGTAATGTGATATTTGTGACTCATCTGAGATATCTTGAGAATATTAACACTTATATCCTGGTTATTCTCAATCAACTGATTTATTGAGAGTTTAATCCTTTGCAATGGATTTTTATACCACATAATTGATCAGAACAAGTATTATGATTTGAAAACTATCTTGTTTAAATCGACAATATGAATACACTACACAATATTTATATTCAAAACTAGATTATTGATTACCTTGTTCAAATTCAAACAAATTTTTCATAACATTTGAATTGAAATTTTTAATTAAAATGTCTTTAAGTAAACAGACTTTAATTTGAGACCAAGTTTATGCTCGAATAAATAAAGCAGCTAGGTGAATATATTCTTTCGGGAAACAGAAGAGTCTATTCCTCTAAGGCTTAGTCTAATCAGAGGTAGAATTCTTGAAAACATGACGAAACTCTTAAATAAACAGGATCGTTTCAATATAAAATGTAAAAATGCCCCGGTCATTACCAAGGATCTATTTATTGTGCAATAAATGGTTAAAAAACAATTAAAAACAATACTAAAAGTTATTCGAAACTTAAAATTCAATTCAAATTATTTGTTCGGAAAAATGATTTTAACTTTTATTAAGAGATTTAACGATTAATTCCGTCGAATATATAAATAGATTTATAAAAATTAATAAACAGTGAGTTAATTGAGGGGAAGGTCCACAGGAGTGACTCAATTATGGCTAATCTGCAACTCTTGCATCAAATACTTTCCGGCCTTTTTATGGGACCGGAATCGGGCGATGTCTTTACGGGTGACGATTCCTATCACTTCATTCCGGTCGTTGACAACAACCAAATGTCTTAACCCTAGCGCTCGGAATAACCTAAAGATTCTTGTGAGGGACGCCGTGTGCGACACAGAGTAAGCGCTCGGATTCATTATGGGTCTGATGTCAATCGTGAAGTTCTTCTCCTCTTCGGTTATGGAAGAGACCACTTCACCAATGGTCTGATACCTGGGATATGCGTTCCTAAAGGTCTGCAAATTGAATGAATGCCAGTCCTGTTCGTATTCGTTGAATATCTTCTCCTTCAGCATAACAATGAGTTGCCACCGAAGGATCAGCCCTCGGAAGCGCCCGAACGTTGCCTTATGTCCGTAATTCATACTAAAGGAGCCGCTCATGTCGTTGGAACCATCGAAAGGACTGGTATCGGGCGGTATATCCGTATCCACAACTGGGAAGCCGTTGTGAGACTCTCTCTCCAAGACATCGATAATATCTTTGACTTTTTCTGTGGCCCGAAAAGTGGAGACCGGAGTCGACATCACTTCAGAGGCGTATATATGGGATGACTGTACGATAGGCTCCCAATGAAGGAACGGAATGGAAGACAATTGGATGTGAATGTCGTAAATGCCTTCATTGAAGAGGTCTCCGACCCATTTGGCGACAATTAGGGTAATCATTATCGGGAGACCGAAAGTCAGATTACCCGTCGCTTCGATCAGAATAACAGTCAAACTGATAGTCATTCTAACAATTCCTCCCAAACTGGCGGCCGCTCCGATCAGAGCGAACTTTCCCGGACAGACCCACTCCTGTGTCGGGAATATGGCTTTCATTCCAATGCCAACCAATCGACCCCAGGCGGCACCAATCAGAAGCACGGGTATGAATAGACCACTGGACACACTCAGGCCGTACGTCCAACAGGAGAGGAAGAAGTAGAAGACCACGAATATGGCCAGAGATGTGGGACTCCACGTGCCCTCAACGTTGTGGAACAGATTGCGAAGTGAGGCCTCGGGTGTGTTGAACCAGAGGGCGCCCATAACACTGTACTGTCCGTCCTGACAGTTGTATTTTATGGGGTACTCCACTGTATTCTCTTTGACCTCTTCGTGACAGTCCTTTATGTATATAATCATTAGGTATCCGATGGTTGCGGTCATCATCGCGACGACCATCGCTTCCAATACTTTGAGGACACGACTGTTCAGGTAAAGGATCCGAAAAACCGTGAGCTTATAGTTTATATAATTGAATGCCGCCCCCAATAGGCCGCCGAACGCCCCCATAAGCATATAGAGGGGTAGTTCCGCGAAGTTGTAGTTGAAGTCATTCGGCTCGAACTGACCGAAGTTGACCAGACCTGCGTATGACAACTGTCCCGGATGTGAGTGATATGTGGACAGCAGTAGATTCAGTGTAAACGTCGAGACCATTGAGCAGAAGAATATACGCCACGTGAGGGTCTGATTCCAGAAGGAGGCGCCCTCTTCTAAACTGAATAGAACCCCACCGACTGGTGCACCAAAAGCAGCGGCCACTCCCGCGGCGGCGCCTATCAGTTGAAAGGAAAACATTCATCAATTATGGGAACAAATAGTTGAGAAGAAGAGGTATTAATTACCGGCGGAAACAAAGTCTCGTTTCTCGCGATCTTCTCTGAATTCGTGCAAAAACTTCAAATCCTTGTTAAATGTGGTGCTCTTTCCCTGAGAAATACCGGCGGCTATGACAGCTCCGCAGTGAATCATCGGCCCCTCCTTACCGCAGGCCAGCCCTCCGAACACAGAGAGTATGACACCAAACATTTTCGCAAAATATGTCTTAATTCTGACCACTTCTGGAACTTTAACGCCATTTAAGTAACATTTAATGACTGGAATTCCAGAGCCGGCGGCGATCGGCGCGAAATATGTGACTAATCCTGAGCCGATGGCGATGGGAATGGCATTGAATGCCAGCCAACTGGCGAACGGAATAATAAGACAATAAGTCTTCTCATTTCGGGAACAATTGTCGGCCAACTTCTGCAAAGTCTGGTATTTGTATTTCGAGAGTATTTCAACAGAAATAGTTATAAAAACGGCGGTCATTGCTGTCAACAGACCGATGAAGAATATGACACTCCATCTGAGTATTTCAGTCCACCTGACCTTCGAGTAAGTGATTCTTCGGTTCTCCTCTAAGAACAGCATATTCTCGATTTGGTCGTAATCGAGACTCTCGTACTTTGAGGAGAGATAGTCGAGTGAACCCACTGTTTCGGGCGGCGCCACGCAGTGGACATCACCCGCAAAGCGGACGGGCGATGACTCGACCACTGGTGGCGAATGGGTAGCGCTGACTGACATCGAACGCCTTCTGAGGTCAAAATCCTTATAATATCGGTTGTAATCGACTTCAATAGAGCTGATGGCTCTCCGCCGGCCCGCAGACGACTCATTCACCAATCGTTTGGGTCTTTCGGGACTATCGAAGACCTGATCATCGGTTTCATCTGTGGAACCGTTCACAGATCGGAATCTCTTAAATCTGGATCTCTTCCTCTTCGGTGTCTTCTCACAGTTGATAATACACTCTTTGTCGTCAGACATTCCTCACGAGTATAGCCTTTAATAATACTTTTGATGATAATTAAGATAATTATTATCACAAATGAGTGAAATATTTTTAGCGACAAAAATGATTCACATTTTTAAACAAAAAAACAATTCAATGAATTTTGAATTTTCACACTTTTGGCACTAATTTTTTGATCAAATTTTGACCAATTCTTGGATTATCTTCAGTCAGGTATTAGTTATCACTGAATAGAGTAACAAATTATTTAACTGAAAAAAATTAAATCAGTTTTAAACCAATTGTTTAGTTGTTATCAAAATAAATATCAATCACAAGAACAGACGATTGTATACAACGGTTGCCATAGAGATAAAGATACAGTCAGACTGTGTTTTTGTTTACTTTTTCCGCCAAAATTGAATGACCTAGCTTACAAATTGCCTGATATAACTCAACAAGCAAAGAAAAGCAACAAGAAATAAACAAAATTGAGAGGAAAAGTCTGTCTCATCTTCTTTTCATTGTAATTGAAGTGTAATTTTTCACAAAACTATTTGCAATTGAGTTATGTGTATAGCCGTCCACTTCATAGGAGAGTTCAATAAACAATGGGCTCGACTTTGATCTGATAAGAGTAATCTCTTTTACCTCAGATAAAGTGGTATTGAATTGTCCGGAGTCACACTGGTTCCTAAATTAGCTAGATCATAATCACCTAAAGCAATCTTACTGCACATCTAGTTGATGAATTTTAATAATTTTTATTTAAAAAGGTGACTTAAACTCATCTGGATAATATCGAAATAGCATCAGGAGCTGTAAACAATTGATACCCTGGCTATTGAGTGGCTTATCTTGGTTAAGGACATTCGATATTCCAATGATAACAAAAATTCCATTGACTTTAGTCCTTAAAAATTCCATAAAATTGAAAATTATTTGCATTAAAGTGAAATCCATCACAAATTGGGTGAAAGAACCCATTATTTGGGCTCAGAATTGAAAAAATAAAATAAATTGATAAAAATAAATAAGAAAAGGAAGTAATGGATAAAAATTATTTCTTCTTATTTTGTTATTCAAAGCAATAGATTATTGTCTCAAATGATTTATGAGTTCACAGAAGAGTTCATTCAAAGTATGGCTTAGTTTTAGAGACAAAGTATTGCTTTTATTTCTTCTGAAAAAAATTACGAAAGAAAAGAAAAATCCAATAAATCAGAAAATCTGCTGATTTTACGCAAAAATACATCAATTGATGCGATATTGGAGTAGACTTTTCCTACAAATATTGAATCTTTTTTTTTATGTCGAAAACAGGATAACAACTGCACTGAAATAATTTGATTTCTTCGATAAAAGTCATTCACAGATGAGTCCAAATTCAATAAACTTTTGGAAAATAATTATATCTTCTATAGTGGGAGTTGTTTTACTATGACATCTGTCCTTGAGTATTTCAAAATTTATACCAACAATAGCTTAAAATTAATACCTTACCATGCTACCATTAGACCATGCTAAAATTTACGCCCATTTATACCTTTTTATGTTGTTTTCAATTCCAAAGAAAAATCTGAAGAATCAGTGTTTCGTGAGTAAAGTAATTGATAATTGATTGCAAGACACTATATATCTAGCAATTGATCAATTGTTTTGAGTGGAGTTTAACCTATAAAACCGGTGTATTATTACCCGGAATATAAGCGTTGCATAAGAGTAGCGAAAATGTTATTTTTGGAAATGTCGACAATAATTCACAGGAGTTAAACAATTGGGTCAATACGTTCTCTGCACAGAGTTTAAGCACAGGTGTACTGAACGCTGAGATACACACAATGTGTATGTCTCTCATGCGATGGCTATATATAGAAACAGAACAGAATATTCTGTTATTCCTCTTAATATAAACATGAATTCTATGAAACTGTGACTCTATTTCAATAATAGCGGGAATCTTAGCAATCGATTAGTGATAGGATTCCGACGTTTGTCTCTCTCATCGCAAACACTTATTTGCATTCAATGTTATTCTTCTTACTGTCAATAAAAGTAAATGCATTCCTATTCTCCCGAATTATTAACTTTCATTTCCAAGAATATTCTGTATATTCCTCTGTAAGTCATATTTCTCTTATGGGTGCAAAGTTTTTAACCCAGTTTTGCAAAAAAGTATTCATCGCTCACATCGACAATACTTCAGACTATTTGATGAATACTTGAACTGAGAAAATATTTTCCTCTCTTTTAAAGCAATTTTCATATCATATCTGAGAATATTATTATTCTTATGGAATAAATTCTTGAGTGGACTCTCTTCATGAGCCCTGGAAGTTATGAGCAAGGTATTCTTAAGAAATTCAGAATCACAGATCATGAATGACCTCATCACTGAAATATCGATAACTTTTGAGTCTATTTTTATACCAAAAAATCTCTTCAAAAATTTAAATTATTGTGAAATATATGGGAAATGAAGTGAACAGCATATGGAATGAAGAAGTCTTTGACTGCCTTGAGTTCACTGATTCATGTTATCAATAAAGGGATAGAATCCAAGCAAATAAAAAAAATATATTTCGGGAAATATTGTGAAAAATGACAAAATAAAGTGCAGTCAAAAAAAATTCGCAATAATAGGAATTTTTTGTCGATTCAGAGCGAAAAATATTTTATTGAAAATATCTGTCCATATATTGAACTCTTTATTTCTCTATTCTCTGCGATGAATAGAATAGACTGGAGAGACCAGAGCCTGAGCTGAGGGCACAGGCATCGAATTGCGATGTTCTACAATTACCAGGAATGTGTGTTATCGCTATAGCCGACAAATGTGTGGGAGTTGTGACGCAACCGCATCTTAAAGCAATGCGGAAGAATTTGTAGCATAACTATACCCCATAGCCTGTGCTCTGACTCTGCTATGGCTCTCGACTCTCAATTCAGAGTTCAGTGACGCTTCTCCTTTCAGACACATTACACACAGAGCGAGAAACTGACGTTTTTGCAGAATATTCTTTGATTCCGTTATCGCTGGAAGTCTGCAAAAAGAGTTATATCAGTCTTAATATATTAGTATATAATATATGCGATTCGTTGCAAAACAGAATAGTATTCGTCTCTCTGTTTGCAAAATCAGTCCAATGTTTTGAATGAAGAATATTCTTATGATTTGACTTTTATTGAAAATACTGATCAAAGCCTTCAATAATTACAATGAATTCGTTGGAAGCGTTGCTTACTATTGCTTTCTTAACATCCATTATGAATATCGAGGGAAACGATGCCATTCCTGCAAAATGTGATTTCAGAAGACACCCGAAGACGGGTTGCGACAGTTCTGCGGTTTGTGATCCCAAACAGAAACTCTGTGTTTGTCGAATAGGATTCATTCTGACAATGAATGGCGAATGTCTTCGAATCAAACAAATGAACGATACGTGCATTAGTTCACTCCAGTGCCGGACACCACACTCGGCCTGTCTGGCAGTCGACGGCACTTATAACGCCTGGAAGTGTCAATGTCTTCAAGGCTTTTGGTTCGATAAGACAATTGGCAAATGTGTGGAGCGCTACCACTTTGGCGATGTTTGCATCAGTGATATTCAGTGTCGAATTGGACTCACCTGTGCCGCCGACGACCAAAACAACCAGACTCTCTGCCAGTGTCCACCTGATTATCACTTCAATGTGACCAGAAAGGAGTGCCAACATTTCAATAATAGCGGCTGTCCCGATGGCCAGACGTGGAACCAATACAACAAGAAGTGTGAGGCCAACCATTACAGCAACAGGAGTGGCGTCGAAGGCAACGGCAGACATGCCGTCATCAAGAATAAACTGATGAGACCCTCGACATACTGGACACAGACGACGACCGCCGGCAAAGATGACGACACAGATGAGAAAATTCTGGAAATAATCTTGGAGATCTCATTCCTGATCGTCTGTCTTCTGGCATATCAGGCCTGTTCCAAAGCCTGCTGTCCCGACAATGAGGAGGACGACTTCGATGTAAAGAGTGATGAGGAGTCAATGATCAGCACAAGTCAGGTCAGTCCAAACAGTGGCCAAACGAATGCGGGCAACGCATTCAAGAAACACCACCGACGGGTGCGGAAAGTTTTCTGCAAATCGAGAGCCAATTCTACCCAAAAACTGATCGGTAGTTCACCGGTTCATAAGTATAAGAATATTATCGTCAAATTCGACGACAACTCGAGAGCTCAGTGTTATAATTGCAAGATTTACAAAGAGGTCTACTCCCCCACCGCCAAGTGTAAGGTATGTCGTTCGTCGATCACTGCCAACGGCTCGGACCCGGACCTCGACTTCATATCTTCGGACGGAAAACAATTACTGCCATTACCGCCATATAAGCTAAAGCCTATCCGAAGATCGGAAGAGGTCGGTGTCCCGCCTCACCTCAAAGCCCCCTATATTAACAATCAGCCCTTTTGGCTAAAATAATGTTGGCTTTTCTGGATAGACCTAGATTCAATTTAGTATTTCAAATGAATGATTAATTGAATGAATTATTCGATTGATTGGAAGAAAAGAAAAACAATTTTAAAAAATCCCAAAAAATGTTTCGACTCTTTTTCTCTCTTTTTTTGATAAAAAGTATATGTATTTCGAAATGAAAACAATTTTTTTGTATAAATGAATATATTTATTGTAAATATTAATAATTATTATCGAAGAAAACGGAACTCAATATTAGATTATATATTATTCTACGAAAAAAAGTTATATAAAACACAAAAAAGACAATAAAAAACTCTATACTCTTATTATTATTATTATTATTACAAACAATTATACAATTGTTTTATTAAATAATATACATATTTATTGTAATATATATTGAGATAAATATACAAAACCTTTTGCTGAACAATAACTCTGCGAATGAATCAAAAAACAAAACCTGATATACAACTGATGTGACCAAAGAAATTGCATTAAAGTCATTTACTTTTGAGCCCTTTCTCTATTCATTTGTGACTGTCCTGTGAATTGTAATTGAATTTGATTTCAATTCCTTTTCTCTCTTCTTATTGAATGGAAAACAAAAGACAAATAAAACTATAATTTTTCGACATTTGGCTAAAAAAGTGGTTCTCTTTTCTCTTCACTTATTTCACTCATCTTTTGATTGCATTGAATACAAATCAATGATAATTATTAATCAAATGAACGATAATTAGAGCGAACTTTCGCTGCGATTGTTTGCCATAATTAACAGTAATTAATGCAAAGTGTTGGCAGAGTTTACAGCTATGGTGTGCCCTAAAGTGCAGACAATTCATCGCGTTTTTCAATCGTTATCTTTTGCATTAAATTTTTCAGATTTTTCTCCTCGATAATTAAGTTAGACTTTATTTAACCCCAAAATTCGCAACAACTGAAGGCAAAATCAATGCGAAACTAAGCTTTTCAACAACAAAGACCAAGTTAAAACTTTGAATTCTTGTATATTATGATCAATTATGCAATAAATATATATTTTAATTAAATTTGTTTTAATCCAATGTTAAAGAGATTAGTGTTTTTGGGAACAGAAGTTGTCCTCAGAATAGCATTTATTGAATTTTATGTCCCCTTTGTTTATAAACACAAACAAAGCGATGAACTCTTAACTTAAATGTCAAATGTCTCGGCTCTTTCACCAGCTCTTCCCTATCGCAGCACAACATAGAATTTTTGTGCGCCAACAGAATCAGAATTATATACATTCGCTTAGCTTTCAAAACATTCAACTGTTGTTTACAGTAACGGAGGAGAGAGAGAGAGAGAGAGAGAGAGAGAGAGAGAGAGAGAGAGAGAGAGTTGCCTGAGTTGTTTGACCCAATTCTGGGCTCCATAGGAAAGCACTGCCAGATTCTGTATGTGTTTATGCTTTGGATTCTAGTGAATGGTTAATGCACTATCACATACGCACACACATACAGAGGCTGTGCTGCAGGGACTCACTCATACACACAGCCTGTGTTCTATGTGTGCATCACTTCAGGTCAATGAAATGTCAGCGATCGATACGACACACAATCTATGTTTTTATTTTTATATAATGCTCTCCACTTTGTATATGCAAGACGATCAAGGTAAAGCTCACCTGATTGACACACTTTTCAAAATCTGATTGATTGAATAAATGAATGATCGCTATTCATAAACTAAGCAAGGTGCAATTTTCTAAATCAATAAACAGAATTATATAATATCTGAATTATTTTAAAATGTATTTATTGGTAATTAATTGCAATTTTGATTGAGATCTGAATAAGACCTCCTTTCACATGAGTTGAACCTGGTAACTAAGATAAGTTCCTGACCATGCACATTTAGATAAAAGTGTTATCTGTTTCAGTTATTCTGTGTTCAGAGCGCATACACTGATCGGAGTATTTCCCGAATATTCTTATCTCTCTGTGTATACAGAGTTCATAAAAATAGAACCATTGATACTATAAATAGTAGTGAAGAGCTGTTCACTCATTCTGAGCGCAATGAAAATTTCCTCAATGGTTGGCCCAATCCATTCAAAAGTCCATCTCTTCCTGGTTTACAAATTTTCACTTTTGTTCACTACTTTTGTGCCACAAAATTGCAGTTCAAACACAACTCACAATACAAAAGACATTAATTTTCTAAAAATAAATCTATTCATCACTTAATGTGAAAACAATTAATGATCGCAATAATAATAATAATGAGTCACTTATATGGCTGTCCATAAGAGTGTCCCCAATTGAGACCAAATGGTTTTGATTGGCATAAAAATCCAAACAAATGAGTGTTTCTCTAAATTGCATTCAATTAAGTGAAAGCAATCAAAAACAATAAACAAAACATTAAATTCTTTCCCAAATTAATCATTTGTTGTTTGCATTTGAATAAGAATTCCGAGAATTCTGTCCAACAATTGCTATCATAAGAGAACAAAAGACCTGTCTCTTCAAGAAAGACATTGCATATGAAACTCGCAATTAATTTAATTGATATTCCGATAAAAAAAATAAGTAACAGAATATTCTGCAAACAATTCGGAATCAATTTTACTGAACTGAGTATTGAATTAATTAAAAGTAGCAAGATTGTCCAATTATGTTAAATGTGTAGACGGATAAGAATAACAAAAGTAGACTAATCTGAAGAGCCGTTTGCGGAAAATTGGGCACAAATTTGAATTTTGAATGAGTGAAACGCGAAGAAGGTTTTCATGAGTTCAATAATAAATCATAATAAGGCTCCGATTGACGTCACAATGACGTCAATTGTGCCACACTTTCGGTCGGCCGCTCAGCACAGCCTTTCCTTTTAGACCATAGAATATAGAGAACGGAATATAGAGAAGAACTGGGGATTAACTTATTGTATAGTTATATACAGCAGCAGAAGAGCACATACACAGCAGTCTGTGTTATATAGATTGTAGAGAATAGCACAGAATATTCTGTGCAGAGAAAAAGAGCCCCAATTTTGTGCTCATCTCTCACTTTTCGTTCACATTTCGCTGCCTTCCGTTCAGTTAGTTTTTTGCTCAGAATCTGTACTCAACTGAACTCAACTTTCTATTCATATAACTTTTTAAGCAACAAATTCAGGCCTCAATTCCAGCGAATTCTATATTATATTAGACTTTTCTTTACTACCTTTTCCTTCCCCTCCCCTTATTCTGTGTCATATATTTTTTTCTATTTTTAACTTTTAATTCAATTCAAGTGCTCTACTCTTTTGTTACGTCAATGAATTCAATAGTCTTTTTAGTTTTAAGACTAATATGAACCGAAACTATCTTTTGACAAAGCAATTAGTTGCACGAGCATTCAGTTCAGCCAATAATTAGCAATTCATTTAAAAAGTATTTGTGTCGTTCAATAAAAACTTAATTATGATTTCATGGATTTCTATGGATTTTTCTCAAAGGTTATATGTAGCAGAAAAGTGCTGATTTTGACCTAGATTCTCTCAATAACACGACAAAAAATAGAATAAATGTTATTTTTAGTTCTCAATCGAATTATCAAATATTTCTCTTTCAAAACATCAAACTTTGAGAGAGAGAGAGAGAGAGAGAGAGAGAGAGAGAGAGAGAGAGAGAGAGAGAGATCCTTGCCACTTTTGTAATTTTGTTGAAATGAAAATATTTACTTTTATGTCACTTTCTCACAACTTTCTAGATAAGTAGCATGCTAAATAAATATTGATTTTCAAACAGTAAGTAAGTTTAATATCATAAATACTTTTACCAGATTAAAAGAACTGAGGAATTGATTGAACAAGTTTGTTTTCAAGCTAGTACAATTACTTTTTACCATTCATTCGATGTTTTATACATGATTTCCAAGTTTTTTATTTTAAATAATATCAGAAAAGGGTAAACTATTGCACAAAATGATGAGAAATTTTTACTCTTGGTTATTTTTATAAATGATTGAATGAAAATACACATTTCTAAAAGTAATCTTGCTCTTTTTACGGAAGATATTCTTTGAAAATATGACAATAGTCAACAGGTTTTCTAAGAACCCCATAAATGACTCTTTTCCGCAATACTTGATTATAACACATATAAACCTGAAATCAAGAAAGAGATAGTATATTGAATTAGATTTGTTTGCTTAAAACCTTTTATTCGAGTTCATTACGGAAATAACAAGGAAATTAAACAGCCCACTTTTTATATGAGGTTAGCAGATGACCTTGCAAACTTAATTTGTTCTGGGAAAAAGAAAACTTCCTTCTGGTACGACAACTTTATCGCCATCTTTTGGTTACCAATCAAACGAATTGATTGACATTTATTCTAAAAATAACCAAGTTAGTTGTCTTGTTAATTGAGAGTCAAACGATGTATTATATAACTTGCAATTCAACTAGGTGATGGCTACAATTCTTGATAAATCAACGATTTAAATGTTGAGTAGATTTACAGAAAATACTGCAATTGTCCAAAAATCTCTTCCCAATTTTACCTTGATAAAATTTATGGGCTTTCTAATCGAATCTCAAAGTTGATGATAATTTAATTAATGATATTCTTGGTAATTTTTGCACCAATACAACAGAAACACCACTGAACCCAATATTTGAAATCAAATTTAAAATCAATTTTATTCAGAATCATTTGAAAACATAAATTGAAAAGAAATTCAACAGAATTTTGATTTAATTGTTTACAAACCAAAGAAACGAAAAATTTGTTACTCGATTAGAAATCGTGTCTTTAAATCAAAGATTGAATAAAACAAAATTCAATCGACTCTTACTTTAAAATTGTTTTTAAAATAATTGTAATAATAAATGAAAATTATTCCCAAAGAATAACATAATTATAATAATAGTAATAATTATAATAAATAATAATTCAAATAATAGTTATTTAAAATTAAAAGTTTGTCTTTAATTTCATTTAGAGTTTTGTTCTTCGATTCCATTAATTTCAGATATATTTCGGAGAAATTATTAATTATTTTACACAAAAAAGAGTAATTTAAGAGTAATTAATAAATAATAATATAATTTATAATTTGCTTTAAATATCGTATTAATTAATAACTCGTTTTGAGAAGAATCGGATGGAAATCAATATTAAGATTAGGTGTTGAGAGAGAAAGTTGTTATGCTGTGTGTGTTTTGGTGGCTGAGTGGACAGGGGTTAGGCACACAGTTAGGCGTTGACGCCGCTGGGCTTGTTGCTCATTTCGCTGGACCTGTTGCCAAGATGCTCTCCGATATCCATGGAGAGAGCGCCAGCACCACCGCCGAAGCCGTATCCTTTAGGTCCGAACTTTCTGGCGTAGCATTGCTTGCAGTAGAGGGCCTGGTCGTGGGCGTTCACGTTGACCGAATCTAACCGCTTGTTGCACAGGTTGCACTTGAAACAGACCTTGTGCCATTTCAGACCCCCGGCCAACATCTCTTCGGCCGCATAGACCGGTCGGTTGCACTTCAGACAGATATTCGACATTTTATTTTATTTTTGGGGATTAGGCTTCGCTTTGGAAACACACGACAAGTATTGTAACTCTTAGGAGTAGTTCCTCTTCTGTTCACTTCACAACTTTCACTCAGGAGTGACAGTTCTCTTCTTAAGAGCACCGTTTTTCAGTCTGTGTGCACACGACACCCCACATTTTGCGCCCGTCCTCTCATTTACTTATTTGGTTATACTTAAGACATACCAAAAGTTATGGTTCACTCCATTCGCTAACCCATAGACAGACTCCATGTGTTTGTATCACATATAGTGTGAAACTCTGCCAATTCTGGGCTCATGTGATCAAAAAATTTACTTCTATTGAATCAGAATCAGCACAGAATAGAGTGATGCTGTGCTACAAATCTCTGACTCATCCATCAAATAGGTTGTGCCCAAACCTGGGCTCAGGCTCGAGACTTAACTCAATTTGATTACCAATTTGATAATAGCAAATTAACTTGCTTAAAACAATTAAAGCAACCAAATTAAATTAACAAAATTAGTTTTACGAAAATTATCTAGATTACTTCTTTTTATGCCTGCAAAATTTGGACTGGTTGTTTTTTTAAAATATTATTTTTTTATGTTTGAGCTGACATAGTAGCAGTTGTCTGAGCCTGAGCAGCTTAGCACCTCTGTTGAGGCCTGGGTTTTGAGTGACTCTCCCCATCCCTCTCCCACTGAGTATCAAAAAATAGTTTTCTGGAGTTTTAGAGAATATTCTTTAAAATGTATAAACGTTTCTGACTTTCGAGTCTCAAGTCTTTGAGAAGTTTTGAGATTCACGTCATTTGAATACTTCATTGGATTAAAACTTTATTTTTTATTCAAACACTTTGTAACTGCAGTTCAGATAAGATAAGAGAAAAAACTTAATTATAAAACAAAGTCTATTAATAACCGAAATATTTGAATATTTAATAGCGTCAGTTAATGATAGGCTGTGCAAACATTCCGGTGCCAAACGCACAGACAGGCCATTGATGAGAGGCCTCTTATTTTTGGTTCCTAATCAAATCATATCTTTGATAGGAATCACGGGATTCAAAGATATAAAAATAATTATTCTGTGATTTCATGACTCGATTGCAAACATATTTGAAACGACTCTCGCTTTAGAAACAACCCTTTATTTCTCTACTAATGACTCAAATCATATGAAATGCATTTTGAATGCATTTTTTCTTTCGTTGTCTTCACTCAATCCGATCCTTTTTTGCTATTCTTTAGGCAATTATTCTTTCATATAAATACCTAATTATATAATCATTTATATATTTATATATATATATATATATATACACTGTATATATGTATTTAATCTCTGTTTCCTATCACTCTTAACCTACTTTTCAAATTTGAAAGCTCTTTGTCTTTTTTCTTTATCACTAAAAAAGATGAAAAACTTTCATTTTTTATCCCTTTCCATAGTAGTGTTGATTTAACAGTGACTGCAGTGTTAGCACCCGGCAAAAAAAGTATGGCACCAGAGCCTAACAATTTTAATGAATGTGACATAAAAAGGATTTTTTTATAAAAATTCTTATTCTTCAATAAAAAGATTAAATTTAATTAATTAAAATCTAAAAATTAGTTTCAGTTTTATTCTGGGCTCTCATTCTGTGTATTTTCAACCAAATAGTGAATCATTTTTCGCTTCCAAATAGAGATAAAGTGTTGTGTTTTATGTCAAACAGTGTTTGACTCAAACACTTGTGTGAAACAAAAGATTATAATTTTATTTGCGATAATCATAACTGAATTGTGCCTAAAATAAGAGCCAAACCTAATAAACAAATAAAAACATCACTGAATCTCTCTCTCTCTCTCTCTCTCTCTCTCTCTCTCTCTCTCCCTCTCCCTCTCCAAAAAAGATTTATGAAAATAGATATGACATAAGTCTGGAGATTATTGATTGGGCACTGACTGTGTTTGAGATAGAAGTGTAAAAGGAAAGGGAGAGGGCAAGGGAAGTAGGTTTAGGCAATATCCCCTTGGTATAGAACTTTGTCGGAGCCTTTACTGAATTACATATACAGTGAAAACAGACGAAAAATGAACTTTTTTTCGACCGATTTCCTATTAATACCATATTTTAAACATAAAACCCATTTGGAAAACACATAACTTTTCCGATATATTATTATCTAATGTTTTAAATGCTTGTCATCGGAGTTAACGCTAAAATAGTACAAATCTTTTCGGATGAGTTTTGTTTTTTTGACGGCTTTTACTTCAATTGCAATTAAACTCAAGAATATATAACTTAAGAAAAAAACTGAATTTAAATATAATTTCCGTAAATTTTGTTTATTTTTAAAAACATGAAAAGTTTCTTCAAATTTGTTTCAAATTTATTTTTTGTCGTAAAATGAGTTCATTTCACTGAAAACACCTTTCAATCGATAATTAATTGTTTTCTCCGTTAAATATATCATTACTTCACCACATCTGCACAGGTATTGTGAAAAGGCTTTGCATAGAATTTGCTTCTTAGTCATAATTTATTACCGCATTAGATATGAACTTTCGCAAGAAAATATTCCTGGTTGCTTTTAATCTTTGGAAGCAGAGCTAATATTCTCATTACTCGAGTGATCGGAATATGATTTCCTTTTTCACTCTGATGTCAATCGAAGCCAAAGTCAAAGTATTACAGTTTTTTTTCGTGGGTTTACTGAACCAATAATCCGAAACATTTTCCATTCAATGATTTATAACTGATATTTACAGCGATAACGTTGATTCAAAAATAGTCGAGGTCATCAGCATCATTCAGAAAATTAACTAGCTTGTCTACAAATAGGCGCTTTTCATTAGCAGAGTTTGTTTTTTATTTTATTTTCAAACAAATCCATTGTTTTTCAAAATAGATTTCATTGTTTGTCAAAATGTTCAGACTTTATATTAATGTTACCCTTTGTTTGTATTGGCCTTAGATTTAAATTTAAACTGGGTTATTTTTCTGCTACACAGACAGCTATTCACAGCACAGAATAATAAAGTTATTTTAAAGAAAAGTCTTGAAAATTCATGGCTCTGTTTATCGAAAAATTAGCGAATGTTTCGGTTTATCATTAATTTTAGTCTTCTTTAATGAAATGGATGAGAGAGAGAGAGAGAGAGAGAGAGAGAGAGAGAGAGAGAGAGAGAGAGAGAGAGATTACCCGTAGAATTGAGTGAATTATATACACAAACATTTGAAACTCAAAATAGATTTTAAAAGCAATTAATTTGAGACAAATTCTTGAGAGGAATAAATTGAAATAAAATTGAATTTTCAGAAAAATTCTGCGAATAATCTCTTAAAAGATTTCAATCAAATTTGAAGAACTCTCTGATAGTTAATTAAATTTAGAAAATTGTTTAGAAATTTAAATTTTTATTCACTGTTTAGGTCTGGAATTATTGATTCTGAGCTGTTTATCAATTGTCTACTGGGGCTGACTATATGGCTGAGCTGTTGCTGGTTTGACAGGTGCTCTACTCTTCAAATTATTTATGAGAACCGCACTAATAGCAGGTGTTATATATTATACCAGCGATAAGATTGGGGACCGGCTTCTGGTTATATGAAAAGTTACGCATATTTTACGCCAAAAAACTTCATTGAATATAATTTTTGTTTATAACCCGAACACTATTTGATACGACTTTTCGATTAACTCATTCGTGAAAATCGAGTTTTTATACTAATTTTCAAAAAAACTATTTTCCTCTCGAAATGGAGAACCGATTCCGTGTTTCAGCACTTCTTTTAGTATTAATTGTCTCGTCTTCACAATCATTGCTTACAATCAGCAAAAAAACAATCGAAACCCAAGAACTCAATGCCACTGATGTCAAGAATATTACATCTGATGAAAAAGCTTTCAATACCAGTGCCTTCAATACCAGTGCCACAGATATTAACTCTGTTGACAATACGACTCTTCAAACAAGTCTTGACAATCAAAACGATACCAAATTAGAAGTGAAATCAATTACGACAACAGATTTTACTGCAAACTCTGAAGCAAACAATTCGTCGACGAAGACTACTATTCCTGTCCGGCCTTCACCACAGTTGACATCTGATCCGTCAAATGGCTCGACAACCGTCTCAACACAAACCACAACCGAAACGATAGAAATTGATTTTTCTAATCAAATAAATTCAACGAAAAACAGTTATTTTGAAAAAATGTTTCGTTTGGTTCGTTACGAAAATCTTAAGTCAAAAGTCATTGAATTGGAGAACAAACTGAAGGAACTGATGAACAAAAATATATTCTATGGGATCGCTATCCCGGCGGGAATGGGGGTAGTGGTGGCCCTGTTTCTGGTCCTAATGCTATTCTGTTGCAGAGGTTGTGGCCATTATAGCGGTCGGTGCTGTTATCGACTACTTTGTTGCTGTTGTCTGACTAAAAACCATCGAAACAATCGCTTGAAATACTCAAAGAGTAAGAATTTGTTTGGCGACGAAAAGAACTACCTTTTGGTCAGTAATAACGAAAGCGATGCAGAAATCGAAACCTAGACACAGACCAAGACCATTCATTTAGGTTATTCTATCATTTATTTTGTGATAATTATCTGACATTCATTGAATTTTTTAAAAATTTCAAATCAAAATTCCTTTCATTTTTGTATTAATCAAATAAAAACATTTTTTAATGAAATAATAAATGAAAAGTCTTTTAATAGATTTCTAAAAATAAGTCCACAAATATATCGCGAAATATGGGGTAACCATAGCTGTCATCACATTTGATAAGAGGTTTACGCAATGGTTATCCAAAATTTGAAGACCACTTATGTGTTGAACATTGGGTGCCATCTCTTCCACAATAGTACCCGTCTTAGTGTTTAAACCCGAGAACTGTAGAGTCGCTCCCAATAAGGAATCAATTAATGAGCCAAAGAGGCCACCAAAAAGGCCAACCATTAGGATTGGGATCAATTGATGAGGACTCGTCTCATTTAATGAGACAAACAGAGTGGCGCAAAACCCTGTCCCAATTGTCAGTCCCCCTAAAGCACTCAGCAACAGACCAAAGAAGGAAATCCCTCCGTTTGTACCCTTAGGAACTTTTCTCATCGATGTTATCAAATACGGCTGACCAGTGCTAAGGACAGTACCCAACTCTGAAGCCCAGGTATCGCCATTAGCACAGCTTAGAGCTCCCAAAGCGCTGATTGCAAACCAGGAGGAGTTGTAATAGTGGTCGAAATCAATGGCCATTTCCCGACTACCGCTTTCTAATAAGTAGAACAAGGATAATATGATAGCCACCCCTCCATTGCTGATCATATTTCTCCAATCGCGTTGAATGCCCTTGCCCTTATCATCTTCCAATCGCTTCTTCTTTTCCTTCTTAAATTGTGTGGCTTTAGAAGAGGTAACGAAAAAGAGGACAATCGATATACTGAAGCAGTGGTTAATCAATGAAGCGGTAAATAGCAATAATACGCCCAAAAAACAAGTGGAAATAGTAGCCAGGTGCCTTCTTCTGAGACCATAGATGAGCATGTAAGAGCACACACTGATTGTGATTATCCACCGCCATATTGTCGGCTTCGGACTCAATTCATTGATTGAGTAAATAACTTTTGAGATGAGAACAATTAATAATATTAACCAAAATGATCCAAGAATTTGAATCAATTTCATTTTGAATACTTATTAATAATAAGTTATTATTCAATAAATTGAGTGAAATGAGGAAAACTATCCCATATTTTATGGCATAAACTTGTTTTCAATTTTTAATAATCAATGTTTTGAGATGTCCTTTGATTAACACCTTTTTGAAAAATCACTCAAATTTCCTTAAATAGAATTTCTTGGAAAATAATCACAACTCAAGTTGAAACCTAGTTATTACCTTGCTTAAACAATATTCCATTCAACTTACATAGGAAGAACAAGGTAGAAGTATGTTTTTTATGTTATTGAATTCAAGGTTAATAACTCGAAGTGCAAGTTCAATTTACGTCTGCCTACATACATGTATTATTACAGAATAAGCAACAAGTTAAATTGAATTCTAATATGAATCCTTTGTAATCAATTGTTCCCAGGTAGTCTTAATAATGAATGAATCCCACGTAATTTCTAATTTAAGATTTTTCCCGTTTAAAAGGTTTAATAATTTAATCTTGGTGAATATTGAATTTCAGCCACATTTCAGAAACGTGGGACGAATCCCGTTCGGTTGCAAAAGGGAACGCCTAATCCCTTACGTAATGGTTGAGGTAATTTTCACCGGTGCCTAAGGAAATGCGAAACCGGTGTGAAAATCAAGATAATTGACTCGGATTTAAAAATAGATAACTTTTCTCAACTTTTTTCTAACACAGAAACAAAAACGTCGTTATATTTTGTCTATTTTCCAGTCAAATGATCCGTTAATTCAATGCATTTCACTCTTTGGCAATAAATTCTAATTTTTTTGCCTAGAACATTAATATACAAGTATATGTAAAGTTGTATTTATATATCAGGTATATTTAGAAAAATAATAAAAATAAACAAAATAGAACTAATTTATATTCAAGCATATTTTATTACTTGAAAGTTATACGAATTTATATAAAGAATCGGTGACGTCCAAGATCATTATCTATAAGATAGATCTTATAGGATCTTAGATGAAATTATCAAGATTAGGCCAGAGTAAATCCGCTTTTCAAAGAATTTTTATAAACCGCGATCATAATTTCGCTCTTGAAAGATATTTCCCATGTCGAAGACAAGTTCTATTTAAATGAGCAAGGTCTCTACTGTTTCCAACGGAATGAAAATCAGAAGTATTTCTTTGAGTGAAATTTCTTTTTGAAATTCAATATAAGACCGAAAATATAGTCAATGACTGAATTCGTGGAATAATTTCAAATTTTTATTTTTGATTTGTCTTATGATAAGAGAAAGAAATGAGTAATAAATTTCGTGTAAATGAAAACATGGATTCAATTTATGATAGCTATTAAAATAGAGCACAGAATAAGAAAAACAATTTAAAGCTGTTATAACAGTGAAAAATTCCCAATAAAAAAGAGATCTTATGTTTTTTGTCTGTTGAATACCAAGAATCAATCATTCGGTGGAATTTTTGCCGGAAACGTCATAACCGATGAATTGAGTCCACTCGTGAGCTGTTATTTCGGCAGAAATTAGAGGTAAAACCCTATTTGTGTGATATAAATGTCATCAATCAAACGGAATATCGTTTTTCATCTTCAGAAGCATTTAGATGTCAAACAATTTTGAAACCAATCATTACATAAGTACTCAAACTTACCAGGACTCAAACTGCTGACAGCACTGATCCAGGTTTGTGCAGCAGCTCTTGGCTAAGACCGCCACTAATTTACACATCAGAGGCAGACATATGCCATCACTTTCTACAGATATTAAGTTTAATACAAAAATCATTAATACATTTATTAAGAAATTGTTCTGAAAATCCATTTTTGGATTTCAGTCCAAACGAAGTATATATTTGTTATATAAGAATATATAATATATAAGAAAATATTCGACGAATTGAATGAAATAAAATCAAAATTTTTATTGCAATTGATTTTATGCGGGACTCAAATCTATGACAATAAACTTGGATGACATCGTATTTATTTTTATCTCTTTATGATTTTCGTCTAATCAAAATCAACCCTGATTAAAAACTTGGTAATAAAAGGGTAATTCAGAGTAATCCTACGTGCATGCTGAAATTTCAATTGAAATGATTGCTAATAAATTCAAATATTAAATATATCTTGTTGAATTATTTATATATTTCAATCTAAACAAAATTTATTCATGGTAAAACTCTTACGCTATCCTTTAATCAAATTGGATATTGCACATCAAATATTCTTGGTGATATACCTGCAAGAGTATTCAAATATATTCGCTCCACTGCTTGTTATTTGGATATGAGATAACTCTTCCGGGAACTTCACCATGGTAATTTTATATGAAAGAGTATGCATTTTATTGATTATTATCTTTCAAAGCAAAGGAAATGTGAGAACTATTTGAATATTTTGGTCTAACGTAATATCAATTTTCATTCTGTGCTAATGTGTCCGAACAGAGTAGTGGCACAGAATAACGTAATTTATTCATATTTCGGTCAATTTTATCGTTTTATCAAAATTGATGATCACTTTAGATAATTGATATGAAGATATCTGCAAATGAAGTCATTCGCCGACAAACTAAGTGATGATATCCTTGTGCTCTGAGTTCAGCACACGATTGAAGGCTCGAAATAGAAAAAAAATTGATTCTGTTCTCTAAAACAGTGAACGTCTGTTTCTGATCGATATGATAATCAAAAGTCTTTAGCGCCAGAGGGAGAGCACACGGATCTCAAGTAGTCTTTGCGTGCGATCGCAGCGGTTATTGAGTGGTTCTGCGTCTATGAGATCGGCACAGAATGAAGAAAGAATGAAAAAACTAATCATAATCTTTGTATCATCAGATGTGCTGCTGAGGCCAGCGCTCAGAATAGGAATTGTATTTAATATAAATACAGCAAAAAGTAAAACAACTCTCTATTTACTGTCGTTTTCCTTACAAATGCTATTAAGAAGAGATGAATCGACTATAAAACAAGTGATACCTAAAACCGCTGCAAAAAAAGTAGTCTTTAGTCGGCTGTCAGTCCCATAGTATTGACAAACAGTGGGATTGGTGTCAGAAAAAGAAATAATAGACAGAAAATTGGCGAAAAAGAAGACAATTCAATAGAAGTTTTTTTCTTCAATGATTTGGCTCTGAATTGGTATTCATTGAATCACTCATTCATTGACGAGAAAACAGTTCAAAGACTAATCTCAAAGTATATACAAGTATTTGAATATCACAGCCAAAGCGCTCACCACATCAGCTGTTCCTCAATCAGTATCCGACACCAATCTGTTGTGTAATTGCGACGATTCTGGTGAAAGAGATGTTTAATTCCTCGCTCTGGTCTCACGAACGCCAGGAACGACTCAAACGTCAACGGAGCACAGATACTGGCACAGACCCAAATGGAACGGATGCCGCCAATTCTGGTCCAAGAATTAATCGTCTCTTTCTATTCTTAGCCGTTGTGTTCATTATACTAATCATTGGTCTCATAATTGCAACGATTTGTGATTTCTATGACTGGTAAACATGACTTTCCCCTTACTATTCACTACTCTATTATACAATATATGTCTATATCCGACACTTCATTAATTTTTATATTCTTCTAATTAATTAAATTTCTTATTTGTTTATCAAATCAATGAACTCATTAAGAAAAAACTTATTCACAAAACGTATTATATTATTATATATCTATTGAATAGAAGAGAAATCAAATTTCTATTCAAAAGTCTATTAATATATCATTAAATGTGATGACAAACCACTTATTATATGAAAACGTTTTATAATAAATCTCTATTCAAATGTTATAAACGATTAAATGCTATCATTGGATGAAAATTGAGATTATTTTTGAATAAATTCATGGAATTCATTGAATAAATAAATTGTAACAAACTTTGAATACAAACAAAAAAATTTTGTAATAAAAATTTCTTTTAATTTGAAATCAAATGTTTTTCCGTACGAATTAATGTCTTAATTCATTTTCCAAGAAAACCGTATTTGAAATAAATGTCTCTGAGCTTTGAATAACTGCAGATTTTAATGTCTTAAATAGTTTTTCTTTGAGGAGAAAATCGATTTCGACATCAAATGAATGTATGAGAAGAGAAAAAAATAATAAATTTTTATTTTGAAAATCGATTTTCTGTTTCAAAAATGACATAAAATAACAAAAATAGTCAAAAAATATTGTGATATAAATGAAAGATATATTAAATTATTATAAATTACTTCAAAACTCAAGAGAATTGAGTAATTTTTCGTGAAGTGGTTTTAAATTCAATAAATTATTCATTGGATTTCACAGATTCATAAACAATGATCATGGTGATCTGCTCACAATAATATGTCGTCTATACTCAGAATTTCAATTTATGTTCGACACAAAAATGATATTTCAAGAGATTTATTATTTATTTGAAGTACCTGTTGATCGATACCATTAGATCCCGAGTCAATTGCGTGATATTCTCCTCGATTTGTAAAACTTTTAATGAGATTTAATGGAAATCTGGCGATAAAAGCAATTTATTTGCTTAACCCTCAACTTTTTGGAATACGCAAGGTCTTACGCAATCAAGTGTAATATAGAAAAAAATATGCCCAAGGGAAAACTTTTCTATATATACATTTCAAACAAAGATTGAGAGAAATCGATATTAAAAGCGAAATCTTCTCAAATCTGGTTTTATTCGAGTCTCAAATTGAGCTAGCATACAAAAATACAAGCTTCTGAAGGAGTTATGGCTTCTACCTTGGTGATCGATTCAATTATAGATACAAAAAACTTAACATCACTTATGAATGAATAGAGTTATCTCTAAAATAGTTGTTTTGACTTTTTCTTGATTTTTGCCTAAACTTTAAAATTAGTTCACTATTTGGCTGAGTATTGTTTTTGGCACTAATCCTGCAACTCTTACAGAAGAATGGCATAAATTATCCAAATTCTCATACTTTAGAAATTGTTTCCAAATTAATTGAAAAAAATATTTTTGAAACTCAAACAAAAACTATTAAATAACTAATGGATTGGATTTAAAAACAATTTCATCGCTTTTATCCTTTGATTGACTTTCGTTTATATGAAGAAAAAGAGAAATTCTGCCAAAAATCAAATGAAAGAAAGTTTTGATATAAATCTAAACTCAAACCGAATTTCGTTTATTGCTTTTTCCAAGAATAGAATTTAATTAAATTTAAAATAACCGCAAGAATTTATGGACCAAGTTCAAGGTGAGTTTCGCAAGCAATTAACAAGGTAATACAACTTACAACAACTCCATAATTTACAAAATAACAGAAATTTCAAATATGTCTAATAAATTGATTTTAATGTTCAGATGATAAGCAATACTCGAGTCATCTTTACGGCTGTTCCCTACTATTTCCTAAACTGGAATAAAGAACAGCATATTTGAACCAAGCAACAAATGGTAATCTTTGAATTATTATATACTAATAAATAAATTATCCATGCTCTTATAAGGAAGCTTTTCCTTAAAAAACAAACAAGACTTAGTAATAAGTGACAAGGTAATAAACAATTGAAGGTAAATCATAGGATAGACAACACGCCTAAACTCAGTTAGTTTAAGAGAATTCCTACGGTGCTAATAACCTAGCCCAATCAATTACTTTTCATGTGTTTGCGATGAAAAACATATTTTACAACCATTTTTCTTGTTAGATAACTTGAATTTTTTTACACCGGGTTCATGGCTAACGGCTTTGATTAATGAACAGACAGACAGAGCGAAGGCTAGACTCCATTATATTCTTGTTATTTATATTAAAATTAGATTAACGTTTGAAAGGTTTATATGACATAAAGTAAACCCAATTATACCGAATCCAAAGGCATTAATACATTGAATATACAATTCATAGAAACTGAAAATATATGAAAACCCATTTCATTTGCATTTCATTCTGTGTTTGCATTCCTAATGATGTTTACTATTTGTGAAAAGAATAACGAATTTCTCATAAATTTTATTATTGTTTGTCATTTATTTTTGTTTTCTACTATTTTTCAATTCTTGAGAAGAATTCCCAGAATTCAGGATAAGTTGTTTTTCATCTCCTTTTCTGTTGAAATAAATAATTTCTTCAAAAAACAGGGCTCTGCTTATGGAGTAATTGATGGCTTAGAGTTATGTTTTCAAAAGGAGCTTGGTTTCAAATTTCCTTAAAGCGCATTAGTTGCCCAGGCAAGCACCAGGTTAAATTTTCATGATAAATTTGAAATTTTAATCCGATTTGGCCCATTTGATTGAATTGTTATTCTTTTTCATTGCCAGGCTTAGTTATGCAAGATAAAATTCAACAATTGACAAGATAAACTATGGAAACCTGGGATATTTTTGAAATAAAATTGGAATCCTGGCCAATTATTAAAAATATCCGGTACTTATTCATGGTACTTTAATCGCAATAAAAATGAACAAGAATATCCAGTGCGAAGAGTTGCACATCACTGGAACTATAATATTATCGAGGTATTTAAGAGAAACCATAACAATAAAAATAATTCGTTTTGTTATCAAAATTTATTATAAATCATAAAAATGTTTATTATATCCAAACATTTAATTCGTGAGATTTATAAACATTTTTCCCATTAATCGCCATTTTTTCAATGAATAGCTTCAAAATTGTATGAATTCCTAAACAAATCTTCAAAAGTACCATGGGCGTTTCAGATAAATCTGCAAAAAATTCAAAGAATTGTGACGAAGAGTTGGAAAAGTTGAGGGAAACGCTTCTGAGGGAAGAACAGAAGTTTAGCGAAGAAATTGAAAAACTCAGCAAAAATGTAGGTATTATTGGTTGAGAAAAAAGTGATGAAGAATTCAATTTCCTTGTTTAAAATTCAGAGAATCGGTTCGAAGGCTGTCTTCTCTTTAATAATCATATTGTAAATAAACAATTAAATTAAAGGAAAAAAATAGGCCTTACCTGCCATATGGGGAAAGTGCTGTTGTCGTCAGCAATAGCTGACGGCAATGCACAGGTTTTGCTGAGGCGAGCACCTCGTCTCCGGTCGCTTTTTAGCTGACCGAAGCACAACGTGCCCGGAAAACACACCACTAATGAGGTGCTCTGACACCTCATTATATACCTCTACTTAAAGAGGTATATAAGGTTTTGGCTCAGGCCGCTCTCACTCACTCCTTTATTGTACTTTGGGCACTAAATAAAGAAGTAAGTGAGAACTGTTGGACTTTCATTTGAAGGGGGTCACCAGACCCGCCTGGGGTGCGTCGGACCCCCTGGGGGGCGGCGGCACAAGGGGCACATTGGGCTTGGCAACCCCATTAGTGTCGGAACTGTAACGGGGGGGTATACCCCTCTCAGGGGGTTTGGCACCCCTGAGAGGTGGCGTATCCCATTTCAATATTCTGTTCGATATTTTTATATTACATCAAAACAAGAGATCAAAGTCTCACTCAATTGAATGAAAAGTTGGCGAAAGAAACAAAACTAAAGGATCAGAAAATCGATGATTTGAACAAACAGTTTGAGCTCAAAGACAGTCATCTGAAGGGAGTGCTGACTGAAACAGAATCAAAGGAACGGAAGATCACAGAACTGAACGAAAAGATTGCTTTGAAAGACAGACGACTGGATGAAGTGCTTAACGACTCCCAACACAAGAATAATAAGATCACTGAATTGGAAAACAATTTGATTAAAATTCAAACCGATCTCAAAGACTTTGAGTCTAATTGTCTGAAGAAAGACAAACAAATCGATAGTCTATTACAAGAGCTTAAAGACACGCAAATCGATAATAAGGTATTTTCGGACAAAATATTTGTTTAAAACAATTTTATTTTATCTCAATTTGCAGTTCAATCACAAGAACCTGATATTAGAGGCACAGAACAGCTCAGGACAGGTGCTGTTTGGCCACAACCAGACCACAGCCGAGACTATCGTTGAGGTAATCATAGAGAGTCTTTTCTCTGAAGATATCTATAAGTGTTTTGAAGAGACAGAGACTGAGTTTGATGTCTACCGAAACTGTTTCCGAGACCTGAGTATTAGTATACATAACAGACTCTATAAACACCTGAGCGGCTATTGGGTGGTCACCACCGGCACTGTCGACCATTGTTTCACAATAAATGTGATCAATGAGACCGAAAGCCAACAGTATTTCCTCCGAATCGCAAATATTTATTTCGAAATTTTCAATTATAACGACATCTTCTTCGATAAACAGACCACTGAAGACATTCCTCCCTCTGATCACACAAATCAAGACAAAGAAGTCAAACAAAAAGTCGAAGAAGAGGTCAACGAAAAGAAAAATTGAGAACATGATTATTTATTTAAGGATAACCAAGATTATAACTTTTTTGATTTTATTAAACCTTTTCAGTTGAATTTAATAAAAAATAATTGAATTAATTTCCTATTGAATTAAATTGAAAACCTATGAACTTGGTAAGAATCAACAAGTTCAATTAGGCGCTTTGTGAAACTTGATAGCAAAACGTAATGGAGCTAATTTAAAATTCTGACCTATCACAATTTGGCTCTCAGGCGATATCGTGAATGACATCATTGTATTGAAATACAAAAAACTTATCGCAAACATTAGTTGATAACGTGATTCAGGGGAGTCTGAGTTCAGTAAATTGACCTCGCTTAAACCAGACAAACAAAGATTAGACTATGAAAAATATAACTTTTCAAAAATAACTCAATAAATTCACTATAATGAGCATGATGAATTATTCAAAAATTGGTGAACTCTAAGATAAATGAGTTGGAAAACCGACTAAGGGTTCAAATAAGCGACTGCAACGTTGTTTGTGAAATACTCTTCAAAACGGAGGACAAACGTTGTTCACATCGGACGCCATATTTGTCTAAAAAACAACAATTATTTCTCACAAATGTATTGAAATTAAGTCGCGTTTGAGTCAAACGATTACTAATTGTCTAACAATTGATTAATCCCTTAATTTGTTTGAAAATTGCTGTTAAAATAAGGCACTGAATGAGTGATTGAGTCAGTAATCGAGATATTTGTCTAAATTGATCCAAAAATCTAGTGATGAAAATGTCTGCGAAAATGTGTTTTGTTTGCAAAAGTGTTGACTTTTTCTTATATTAAATGTATTTTTATTTATAAAATGTCACAAATTTCTGCTTTAAAACGAATTACGACTAAAGACCAACAAAATTGTGAAAAATTCAATCAAATAATCCTTAAAAAAGACTTAAAACAAGTAATTATTAATTCAATCAATTTTTTACTCTCTTTCCTTCATATTGTCTGAGCTCAGGGGTGGGCAGAGGGGCTCACAATTGGCACCCGTTTGGGGCCAAAACAGACATCCCTTACACTCAAATCAGATCTTTTGTACTGATTTTTGAAGATTTAGTCCTCTCTTCGGTAGTTTTTAAGTCAGTAATCAAAGGAATTGCAGATAAAAGTGGGGAAAGGGTTGACATAATCAGAAGTATAAAGGGATCCGTTGAGAGCCTGCCGTCCCCTCAGTGCTCAGGCCTGAGACACCTCTCCCATCGAAGACGTTCATCAATCGTTTGGTCATTCATTTTGTTTTACACATTATTTTGTATTAAATTTCCCCCAAATTTGAGTTAAAATCTGACTCAAAGTCAGAACTGATTTCAACCAATGGTTAGACAATAGACAGGAAAGGCTTGTATTGAATCAATTGAGTCAAAGAACGCATTGATTACGTTATTCACACATTAATTAAGACAATAATTAAGACATTAATTTGATTAATAATTAATGACTTAATCGTGTTTTGCGATTAAGATATTCATCGGTCGCGACGTTGACTGCAATTACCGGATCTCTAGTATCGAAATCAGTCGAAAACACGCTTTACTCGAACACTCGTCGGTCGACAACGTCTGGAGTGTTTCCGATCTTAATGTGAGTCCTGTCCACCAATTGTGTGACCAATAGTTTGACCCCAAACGGCAATTGTCTCCATTCAGAGCACAAACGGTCTGTTCATTAATGGCAGACAATTAGATGCCAACAGACCCTACCCTTTGGAAGACGGGGACAGAGTATCGTTCGGACCCCCAAATCAGAGCCAATTCTGTTACCAATTCAAAGACAATATCGGCGACAGTTCCAGTGGTTGTGTCTCTTATGAGTTGTCGTCAATTAACTTATCAACGATTCCAGTCATTCCGATAGTGACCCGCATTCAGACGACAGCCTCGGCTAACAGTCCATCGCTGTCTCTGTCATCGAGTCTTCACTTCGATATCGAACCGAATCAGAGCCGAACCATTTCGGTAAATATTTGTCACAAAAATCGTTGTCTTTTAGCACTTTTTTATCGAATCAATTCAATTGTGCGACAGTTGACCACAAGTATGCCGACGAGGAGTGGCCTCAGTTACAGTTGTTCGTCGTCGCGAGTTTCCCACACAACAGGCGGGCCCTCATCCAAGAAAGTGATGTCACGTAAAACAAGTGTCGATAGCCGACAGACACAACCGTTGGCCAGTTTTGTCGAACACGACTACAGCCGAAGCTTTTCCAACAGAGCCGTCGATAAGAGCAATAAGAATAAGCGGTTGTCGTCTCTTAAACTCAAAGACAATTCCGAATCGACTTCGAAGTCAAAGGCATCGAAAGTCACTGAAATTGAACGAAAATTTATCGCAAAAGAGAGGGAAAAGTTGGAGAAATCAAAGAAGAGTTTGGAACAGCAGAAGACAATGGAAAGACAACGCTTCAAACGTAAAGAGGAAGCCCTCAAAAAGAAACAGAAAGAGTTAGACCGTAAGGAAAGGGAGACAAAGAAAAGAGAATCGGAGATCGAAAAGATTCGCAAAGATTTGCTGAAAGAGAAGAAACGTTTGGCAGAAAAGAGCAAAGAGTCGGAAGAGTCAAAGAGTTCGGCAAAGCGTAAGTTGAGGTCATCGTCGGTGCGGGACTCGAAACGCCAGTGCAATGACGAACAGAATAAAAAAGTGATCGAAGAGTTGTTCGATTCGGAGCTGACCTGTTCTGTCTGTTCCGAGTACTTCATACAAGCGGTGAATCTGAACTGTTCGCACACATTCTGTGAGACCTGTATCGAGGAGTGGAAGATCACTAATAAGGGCAACACTCCGGACGCGGTCTGTCCCATCTGTCGGGAAAAGATCGAAAACCAGAACCGGGAACTCATTTTGGATAACCTGATCGACAACTTTGTCGCCAAAATGAAGCCCCACCTGAAGGAGCACAGAATAAAACTGACCGAAGAACGGAAGAAACGACTCGAGAAGAAGACGACTCAACATAACAACAGCGCCCGTATGACCGCTCAGAACGGCGCCAGAGGTAATACCCTTAACGATAATAACCGACTGTTTTTCCGTTTCGCTGTAATGACTCCCGGCTGGTGATCTCCCTTTCTATATGTCTTCCCTTTCAGATTAGTGAACAGAATATCTGCTAAACTATAAACTCTTCCATTATTTTAGGTATTTCTGTGATTATTAGGCGACTTATCAGTCGATTCGATGTTTGACAAAATCACTAATTGATTGAATACTTTTGTCACTAATTTTTTGTAAATCTAATCAAAAATCTTGTCTTCTATTCAAATATTTATCTAATTTTCACTTATTTTGCATAAAAAGCGTATAAGAAATGAATATTATTATTGAGTCTCGAATTTGATTCTTATATTTTGTATTATTTCGATATCTTTTGCTCTATTTCTCTGCTAATCAATGGCTTTGATCTTTGATTTTGCTTTTGATTTCTTGTTTTTTCAAAGGGTATTATCTATTAATCTATAAATTCGTTCATTTTCGATGTCATATAATATACGGACAGTATATGAATCATATAATTCTGTTTTCTATTCACAAATCACACTATTTATACATAAAATGTTGTTTGCATTGCATTTGTAGTTAAAAAGATATAACGTTTTGTTTTGTATTAAAATCGTTTTATTCCAAACACAACAAACGTTTATTTAATTTGGGCTTTGGTTCCGAGGCTTCCCCTAATTGTTATGCACTCCTCAGTGACCAGAGTTTATACCTTTCCCTTAGCTTAGGCTTTAAGCCGACGTTTCTCTTGAATTGATTGATGTTTTTATTGTCTTTTAGGTATTTCCCGTTTGATTCCTTCGCTGCACTTCTTTTTGCGAACTAACAATAACTCGGACTCCGAGTCGGATACGGATGACGTGGATGTCATCGGACTTGATTTTGGTGACCATCTTGGTGATTTTATGAATTCTAGTTCTTCAGTGTCTTCTGTCTCCTCGGACTCAGACATAGATTCTGACGTCTCCTCCGATGATAGCGATAGCAGTGATGACGACTCTATCGCCAGTAGTCATAACAGTGGCGTCTCTTCAGTGAGTAGCCGTTCGTCGGCCCCACCGCCAGACCATACCTCCGATGATAGTGATAGTGATGGCGCCTCAGTGGTGTCCATTCCTTCTAACCGCTCCACAAATCCCTTTGAGATAGAGATCGATATTTCCGAAGACTCTGAAGACTCAGACTTTTATGTGGACGACGACTGAGTCCTTTCTCCCAAACAATTCGATTATCTTTTGTATAATTTCACTGAAAACTGGTCTTTAAATTTCAAAATTATTTTCCAACAAAACTTATTCTTTCCTCTGATTTGCGTTTCTCTTGAATACACTTTTTCTCTGAATTTGTATCTCTTTTTGTCTGTATTTCACTCTTTTTCCCGAAAAGTAAGTGAAATGAGTTTAAAATTTGTGAATTGTTTTTATAATTTTATTGTCTTTTAATTCGAGAAGAGATCCAAAGAATAATTTGATTGAATTTTCTCACAATTGATGCGAAGCTGTAATTCGTTGTTAAAGAAAAGCAGAGATTTTTGTCATTTATTTAAAACATAGAATACATTGAAATTTAATATTCATTTGTAATAATTCTTTTCAATTAGTAATTAATGTTATTTTTTATCCAAATTTATGTCTTAACTGAAGAAGAAATAGATTTTTCTCTCTTTAAGTGTAATTATCTTATGTTTTGAGTCAATGTCTCAAAAATTTTACGAATACTTTGTTTTTGTCTTTAATTACAACCAATCCTTTAACTCTTTCTCTCTTTTAGTTATTCTGAGTTTATTCTGAGTCCTACTCTTGAGTGGAAAAACTTATTTTCAGATACGGTTTGAAAATCAGTTATTTTTGTTATTCAATATATTTTTGAAAAATAATCGATTGATTTGTGAGAAAAAACAGTCGTTTCTCTGTAGTAAAGGTTTGATTTAATTTTTTAATTGGGATTCTATGAAAAGGCCGGACCTCTGTTGCAGAGATCCGGACCGTTGACCCAATAATTGATCGCTAATTGAGATGAATATATGATTTTGAGGTTATTTTATAATTTTTGTCTATTTATTGAGTCAATCGATTGCCGTGAGAGTTGGGCAGCGGTTGAGAACAGAATAAGGTTTAAGAGTTGTCGTGAAATCGGCTAAAGTTTTGGTCACTTTAGTCGTAATTCGTTTTAATCGTCAGATTTATTGCTTTCTCGAGAATAAGTCAAACACTTTGCAAATGAAACACATTTTCCGCGAATCAAATGGTTATTACATTCGGTCTATAAATACGATTCGAGTTTCGACTCTTTGTTTAATATAAAACGATTTTCAAACCCGAATCCACACAATATTTGAATTTTTGCCTTCAATTGGGGAAAAAATCCTATTCTGAGCCCAGATTTTGTAGGACTCGACAAATGATTAATAATTTTTTTTCAAATTCGTAGAAATTATTTTTCCTTCAATTTTATTATAATTTTAATCTCTAATAAAGTTTTATTATTATTGTATAGAAATTCAAGTTTTTTATGTAATTTATTTCAATTTTTGAGGTCTTTTCCTCCTTTTAGTCAAATATTTGATCAGTGATGCGCAGCTACGGGTATGTCTTATTTTTGCAGGTTCCTCTTTCCACCAGAAGGGTATTTTATACTTAAACTGGCACATTTTATTATGATCTTGTCAAATCTATTCCTCTTGATCAAGATTCTAAGTAAGTAATGAAATATAAGCGTAGCCCTCAATACCTCATTTGATGTCAATAAGGGAAGGTATGGGAAGGTATTGAAGACCTGGGGGTTTGAAAATATCAATTTGTTTGGATTTGATATGAATTTTGATGGCCTCCTATTAGTGGCCAAACCTTAAGAATCGATTATCTAATCGATGGTAAGATCAATGAAGTCTCTGAAAGGAATATCCGTTTATTTTATTGGACACTAAAATCACTAAATGTTTGGAGAGATCGACAGAAAAACATTTAAAAAACAATATCAGAGTTTTAATGACTAGTTTTGAGTCAAAATATATGTATTTTTATATTATTTTCGGTTATTTTTCGTCACAGTTTTGGTTTCACTTTTACGACACAGTCTTCAGTTGATCTCAAGAATAGGTTTGAGATAAGAGTTGTCTTAAAAAACAAAAACAAAACAAATGATACCTAAAAAGTAATGACAAGTATTTTGTCGGAAAAAATCTCAGAAAAACTCTTCAAATGTGGAGAAAAAGACAAAAATCTTTCCAAAAAACAGAAAACAATTGATTCAAAAAAATTAATTTAAATTAAAAAAAAAATTAAATATTTTTCTTGTCTTCAGTGTTATTGCCGTCAGTAGTGGACTCGTGGCCGGCGTCTGACCCGTCGCTTGTGCTGCCGGTAATCGCCTGCTGTGCTGTTCCGTCAGTGGCTCCCAACAGATCATCACCACTGACCCCGAACTCGTTGACCCGGCTGTGGTCCACTCTATAGATCCAGCGCTGGTATAAATAGATGAGGAAAATAATGTCGTCCCTAAAACACCCCAAACGATACATTGTCGGCATTTTGATGACAAACGCGAATATGTCGTCAATGAATGTGTTCAGGAATTTATAGGTAAGCATACGCCACGGCAGGTGCGCCACACTCTTCAGCTTATAGTTAATAAACAGCTGTGGGGTCATCATAATGAACCCTATCCTCAGAGAAAACTACAAATTAGTCAATTGTTTTGTGTATTTGAGTGAATATACGGACCGAATGTGAGTAAAAAGCCGTAAATCATATTCAAAATGAATGAATACCAGCCCTTATGCTCGTTGTAGAACAGGGAGTATATGGAGTACCCGACCAACAGCGGGAACAGAGCCCACGACAGGTATTTGAATGCTAACTGTGGGCACAGAATCAGTATTTAAGACATATTCTTCGAGTTATTCTTATTTTGTGTCAAAGGGAACGACTACTCACGAGATCGTACTGACGAGTGGACGACTCCACATAAGAGCCCTTATCACTGATGACGATTCTGGGCAACAGACCCAACACTCTGTTGTTCCAATCGATGTGAATGTCAGTGACTTTTTTGATTTTCCACAATTCGATGAGAAGACCGATTCCGACACTAATCCTGATCACCATATTTGTGTCGTTATCCAAGACGTACAGCAATACTATCACCGATTGGAACACATTGAAGAACACCGACCGGACAGATAAGCCCTCCAGTGAGCGCCGGTTCTTCCAGAACTGGATATCTGTTTAATTAAATCATTGTTTTAATTGATTTCAGGGTTGGCTCCATTGGAATACCGTTTTTAAAGGCCAGGAACTCGAATATGCTGTGAGTTATGGACACTAAGACTGTAAGTCCTAAAAGAATAGGAGAGGTCTCTAAAAACGTCTCTTTGAGCAGATCCTGTTCGTCGTCGTCCTGTTCCATGAGGTCAGAACCCATGAATGAGGTCCAACGCCCGCGCATAGCCTGTGCTGTGTATAACTGCCAGCGAAACATCGACAACGGCTGATATGTGAGATGCAAATCGATTTTCCTGAAGGGAACGGCTATTAGTTTAAGAATATTTGACACAAAAACAGATAATAATGGGATTACTCGACGGTCTCATTGATAGGCATATAATCTCTCATAAGATTCCAGTAGTCGTTGACGTAAACAATGGGATAGTATTTGCCAGTCGTCGGCTCGAACTCAACGAACTCATCCAAAGGCACCGGCACCTGACCCCTCACCCACGGGGTGTGGTCGTCGATGATGTTTATGGTGAGATTCGGGTGCCAGTGGGAGAGGATCTCCTGTTTTATGTTTGCCTCGACTTTGGTCTGTTCCTCCTTTGAGGCGGCGGTCTCTCCGGTCAACAGATTGTGTGTTCTCTTGTAATACCTCTTCTTATATCTGTTCAGTTGTTTTCTTTTATGGATCTTAAAAGTGGGGGAATTGATGTCTGAGGGGAACGGCAACTGACCGCTCTTCACAACATATATGTGAAGCCAAAGACTTCCATTGTTTTGGACGTTCTGTACGTTTGAGACACCAATTAAGACAATTGTCTCCAGAAATGGAGGAATTGGTTTACCTTCGATAGAGCGACGGTCGCGTCCTTTGTGTAAATGCCGTCACCGGTGGGACCGGAGCTCCAATCGCCGTAAACTAAGTTCTTTTGCATCCAAACCAATTGTTTATAGTCATCGAAGTCTGGGATCAGTTCGTCGTCACAGACATAAACGTAAAGATCCTTCAATTGAGACAATTGTCAGTATTTTATGGAATCAATTGTTTTGAATGAATTGTCTTTCGAGTCATACCATAAGAGTTCCGTTACTGAAGAGATTTGATGACTGAATGGCTATTTGGGGGCTTCCATCGGGACCGACCTTCGGCGCGGGTGTCGATGACTTCCGGAAGAATGATGTGATGAAGTATATGATCAGCGCTCGGAATATGAGTCCCTGACATACAGACCAGAACCGGGAGCCTAAGAGAGGGGGCGTTAATATCAGGTTAGTTACCCGTTTGGGCAAACCTTGAGGTGGGGCCGGTTGTGGCTGTTCTTCCGCCGGTTCCATCGCTTCTTGGTTTGTGTCCCCATTCTGTGCAAAGACACACTTCAGACAATTGTCCAAAAATGACTTCAATACAGACCTGAACCGCGTTTTCGGTGTTTCTTCTGACGACTTGATTCGGCATTTGATCCAAAACTAGTCTTTGATATCAAAATTGTACCAAAAATAGGATAAATTTTTGGGGAAAAACCCGAAAAATTAAGACTTCGTTGAAAACAGATATAAATAAATAAATTAATTCAAAAAACAATTTATTATTTAATTTAATATTTTATTTAACCGAAGATAAGACATA
>JAQGBD010000177.1:0-42356 GCA_034698165.1 Punctoribates punctum | reverse complement strand
TGTGAAATGTGTTGAAGAGATGGAGAGATGGCATCACTTAAGCCATGTTTTCAGTCGGCTTTCAGTCGACTTTCTCTTCAAATTTGAATTATTTTTGTTTTCTTTGAAATCGGATCAAATTGTGAGCCAATAGTTGTTGTTTTGTTATCATTTGGATCACTTAATTGGGATATTCTTGTAATGGATAAAACTCTTAATTCACTTTATTTTTCTTCACTTCTGTCTGAATCGCCGTCGGTTAGGGACAGCACTTCCCGACACGCGACCCGATTCAAGAGTTTGTATTCATTAATATTTCGATGTATTTGAATATAACTAATATTATCCGATAAATAGATTCGTTTGAAATGTCTTCAATGCATTTATTGCCAACAAATCTATTCAATCAAAGCGTTTATCTCAACCCAAACGGCAATCAATCACTTCTTCTGAATGAGACGACGGCCTCTTCGGTCTCCAATCGAGGCTATGACTCATCGATGGCTCTCATGAACTTTGAAGACACGGCAGTCGATACTGAAAATGATGAGTCTTTTTCTTTGGGCTCTTCTATCAGTCTTTACCAACAATTCTTTGAAACGATTCAAAAGAACGGAACAAATGACGACAATATCTTCGATATGCTGACAGAATTCGAGTTATTGTGTTGCGATCACCTGATGGTGACCTCGAATCTGATCAAATCCAAAGTCAGAAACACAGTTGAGACGCAAAATATGAATAAATTAGAAAATCTTTTACGTCTGGAGCGGAACAGTTGGCGGATCTTGAGATCAATTTTTGAGGACAAGAAGTCGTTTGAAAGCCTCGACTCTCACGAAGATATGATTGTCGACGACATTATCACCAAAATGAGTGATAAGAGACTCGTTGACCGAACTTTTGAGAAGAACTGCCGATTGAGACAAATGCAAGTCGTTATCGATTGGTTGGAAAGAAATCAATTGGACGACAACGAAGAGACCGCTAACGATAAGGTCCAGTTCTACTCAGAAGGTATGACCACCTTTTCTCGAGAGTTATCATTGATTGGCTTTGTTTGAAATCAGGTCCTTATTCGTGGGAAAACACTCTTCACGTACTGAAAACCAAAGCAGAAAACTATGCGAAAGACCGTCAACTTTGTGAGCACATGGATCCGGACGGACCCATTCGGACAAAACGAGCGCTTCATGATCTCGATGTCGAGGATGAGAGTCGTCTCTATCGCTATATCTTTCAATTGTTACGCTGCGGACAACTGGAAGACGCCAAAGATGTCGCTCAACGTCTCGGTTCGTAACAAAAATCAATCGAATAAAACGAAAATACAGACAATTGTATGAAAACAGGATATCATTGGTTGGCGGCAGCACTCGAGGGATGGCTTTTACATCACGACCCCAACTATTTCCATGACTTGAGTTCACATAAAGTTTTAGAACCCATTGAAGGCAACCCTAACAGGGATTTGTGGAAATATGTCTGTTGGAAGGCCTCAAAAGTGGAGGGCACCAACATCTATGAGAGGGCCATATTCGCTGTTCTCAGCGGTAATATAGGGGTTGTTCTCCCGCTTTGCAGTCGTTGGACCGACAAGTTATGGGCCTTTTTCAAGTCAGTGCTCATTAGTAATGGTTTAGAGTTTGCATTTATTTATTGATTTTCGCTGAAAAGGTGTTCTCTTGACGTTCACATCGAATATGAGTTGAGACACACACTTGTTGTCAGGCCTGAGGCTAAGCCTCGCCACAGAGTGGATCTGCCGGACGCCTATTGGGATAATAAACTGACCGCTAATGAAATTTTCAGAGAAATTGAATGCCACGGATCTATTTCATCGGTGGCTGAAGACACTTATCATCAAAATATACAAAAGTTTGTTGTGTTGGGAGATATGGAGAGTCTAATCGATTGCATCTACGAGTGCTCTAAAATGATCACAGATTTAAGACTAACCAAAAGCGAGAACCAATCGGATAAAAGAGGACAAGTAGTCGAACCACAACTCTTGAGATTTTTTGCTCACATAGTCCTCGCCCTAAGGTTTTGATTAATTTGTTGACCAAATAAAAGTGAAAACAATTTAATTGGTTTATCTCTAGGAGTCTTCAGGAGAAGACAAGTCGTGATGGTCTGTGTGTTCCCATTTTGGAGGCTTACATATCATATCTGATATCTCGGAACCAAATAGAGTTAGTGGCCTTCTATACCTCAAAACTGCCGAAAGCCAACCAAATCACTACTTTTGCCAAACTATTGGAAGGCATTGAAGATGAAAGCGATAGGAAATTGTGTATTGTTTTGGCAAAGAATGCAAATCTAGACATCACTTCAATTACTGCTACCGTTGTGGACAACGTTAGAACTAAACCCGAAGAGGAAAGACTCGAGTTATCCAATGATTTGTTGAATGTGACGACAAATGAGGACAAAAAGAAAATCAATTCATTAGATTGGCTTTTGTTCAGTGAAGTCCAGCAATGGGGAGAAGCCCTAAAACAGTCCAATTCTTTTATGAGAGCCTTTCTTTTGATGCGAAAAGTGGAGGCAATGAAACAGACATTCAATAAACTGCCCGAAGATATAATCGATAGTCTATACAAACAGCGAAGACTCATAACTGGCAAAAGTGAATTGACTGCAGACGAAGACAATTCAGTTCGTGAATACCTGTGCCATAAGGCATACATTCAGGCAAACGATGCCTTCACTGATTGGTATGTAATTGAATCCATTTATTATTTGTTATCCAATTATGTTTTACTTCGTTTTCAATGAATTAATAGTTAAGACATTTGTTTGTTTCTCTTTAGGCTCTTCTGTTTGCATAACTCGAAACCAAAAGAGCCATTGAAGCCGACCTCCAATCGATTCATGGATACCGTCGCTTATGAACACTCATTAAAACAGTTTGAGTCGGACCTTAAGCACTGGAAAGATATGCTCAAAGAACAGGGAAGACTCACCGCAGATAAAATCCTAAATGTGTTGCTTTTTCCGGACGGATGGATGACTGACCAGAAAGAAGGCACTTATGACCCGAATCGAAGTCACCAAATGGAACAATTGAGAAGTCAATACATCCCTCAACTCGTATTTATCGCTCATTCTATTCATAAATCGTCTAATAATTTGAGCGAATGCTTGAAATTGGCGGACATTGTGGCCAACGAACAAAAGGCTATATATAAGACATTTTCTCGCGAACTACTCATCGATTTGTTGAAGAAATTCAGAGAAACTTCGATCGATATCCTCAACGAAACATCAGATCCTTTGGGATATCCGACGCTTTGAAGTTTCGTTTCTATTCCATTAATATTTAACTTCAATTAATTCAAACATTCGTTTCTTCGCATTTGAAATAAAGAAAAAGAATTTTTATTTTCAAAATTTAAATAAAATTTTTCTAAGGATTACTTTTTTTGCTTTTAAATCACCCGAGAAATGAATGAGAAATAAATGTGAAATAAAAAGAAGTACTGCCCGTCCTTCGCCAGTGAGCCCTCTGTGCGAATCACACGATTATTGAGCTATTCTTTCATATTTGTCAGAGAAAGTAATTCAACACTTTTTTCGACTTTAATCTCTTATTTAAGAGTAATCACAAAAAACTATTTCATCTGATATTAAATGAATGAGAAGAGTAAATGACTCCATTATAGTAACAATTGTTTTGTGAGCAAAGATCGATTGGGAGCTCAAAATTGTCACCGAAGTGATTCTTTTCAAGTTTTTATGAAAAAAATGGTAAATTATAGTCTGAAAGTGAGAAGAGTATCAACTTATGAATCAATCGATAGTTTGATACCTAATCAGTCATTCTTAATATCGTCGATCATTAGCAGACATTGACTGTATAAATAGTGACTAATCTAGCATGATAAATCTTTTTTATTGTCATACATTGGGTTAATTAGTTTGAGTCTCCAAATAAACTCTTCAATGAATAAATTTGACTAAAATGATGGCCAAATATATACAACAAAAAAGTTTTTCTCTCAATAAGAGCCGACTTTGAGTGCATTTTCTATTCATTAGTATTAAGTGAGTTATTCAGTGCTCATGTATTTAATGTCGTTAAATGTCTTTTATGTCTCAAATAGTTATTGCATTCACTTTGCGGTTATATTCAGGCATTAGTTTTTATGATTACCTTTTGAGAAGACTGAAGGCAATCATATATTAGCCTTTTGAGGACAGCATAGATATAATCGAATTCTTTTAATGGAATCTCAAGAGAATCAAAAAGAAATGGTTCCCAAGAATTGATAATAACTACTTTTTTGTCACTTTTTGATTGAAATTAATAATTAATGTTTCTATCAATTGAAATATCTTTCATTAATTAATTGATTAATCGATTAGATATATAACAGATATACAAAAATATAGGCAAACGATTCAAATATGTGTTGTGAGAAATGACCAAATTCACCAGATTGACCAGATCCAATTTGGCTTTTCTCACAGTTTTCTCATGAAATCTGAATAAATCAATAGAAGATTCAATTTGTGCGATGGTTTCAGTAATGTGGAGATAATGTCCCCGTTGGCCACCACTCAGTTCTGACAACAAAAGTATAGAAGCCTTTGATTTGATGAGAGATCACTTATAATCATATTTTGATATTTGGTTTCGAAAATACTTCACTTCAGTCGATATTATATTATTTCAATCAAAAGGATTAACCTTTCGTTTGTTGAGTGAATTTTCACTCAAACCATACCATTATTCACATATCATTGCATTTGTTTTTCGATTTACATTCAAAGACTGGATTTATATGAATTTATGAGATAAGAGATGACAAATATTTATCTTGATCACTTTGAGTGACAAACAGCCGATATCTGAATTAATGGCATAAAAGCAGCGGTTCTTTGGATGTGTTGACACTTGCGATGTCTTATTCGCCAATTATTGGCCCAAAAATATTTGGGGAAAAGAAAATTCAAGTAATAAGAAAAGTATGGGACAGAGTCTGGACAGAGACAGACATTATTCGAAGAAGAATCGAATATCTGGGAGAAAGTCATTAAACAATTTATTACATCAAAGAAATATCTGACAACTCTTCATATATTTTATTGATTTGTTGTAACGAAAAAATATCATTACCTCCCTATCAGTGCCATGTCTTCCGATTTGAGGACAATTTTAGATCACTTCTGAGAGGTTCGACTTATTTTGCGCTCAACTCTATTGTCAGACTTAATATCAATGGATTTCTTTCATCGCTTTTTATAGTGGTTTTCAGTTTAAACGAAAAAATAACATATTTTTCATTTTGAAAGAGCTTTCACTTCGAAAACTTTTATTTAATCTTAAGTTCATTTCATTACCATTGAGTTAATGATAAGTGTCTAAAAATATACTATACTTATTGTCAAACGTTTGAGATAACCAAGCTTAATGTCATTTAGATAAAAAAAGGTTAGTCGCAAAACTTTCTATACGACAAAAGTCAAGATAAAGTCATGAAATCAATTATTAAAAGATTTGTGATCCGATTTTATAGTGTATTTCAATATGGTTTCACAATTCATGGTGTGCCCACTTGGGACTGACCACAGTTTGTGCAAATACTGGCGATTCCAGGTATGAAATCGAGTCTAAAAGCAATTTTTTGTCCCTAAAACCCACACATTGTGTGTATGTTTTGACGAATGATTGAAACAAATGGATTGTCAAACAAAAACATCCATAAAAACCAAGAAACCCAACGAATATAAGACTCGGGAATAGATATTGACTTAAATTCTTGAGACTCTGGAAAAAGGAATAAGAAATCGATACCTGTTTTCTCAAAATTCAAATATAAATTCTTTAAATTCAAAAAGTCTTCAAATCTCTTATTGAATGCTCGGATCATTCAAATCAATCTTCCAGTCGACGACAAATTGAGGACTTTATTCAGATAAGTTGTGGTGAGAATCGGCTCAGACATCAATTTCTAGATTATTGGTATTCGACGAACAATACATTTGATTATAGATTCGTTTCAGTTATGGATTTAAATATAAAATTTCAATTTCACAATCATTTCAATCGACAAAAAATTCAGTTAATTTGATTTTCAAAAAAAATTTATATTAAATTTCGGAAAAAAAGATGAACAAGGTGACCACATGCCTAGAAAACATTTTAAAAGTTCTTCTGAAAAATGAAAATCTGGAAATAACTGCTATACAACCAACTTTTATATCACAAAATTTCTTATAGGATATGCAAGGTGAAATCATACAGTTGATAGTATTTTTAAAAAAATATTAGATAAACTCATTATACAACTCTTTATTAGTGATTCTTTAAAAGTGAAGACAAATATTTTATATAATATACGAGAATATGTAAAAACAAAATATATAACAAATAAAAGGTATATAATTGAAGAATAATTAGCAAAACTTTATTCATTAATTTGTGTTCTGATGTTTGAAAATGTTTCCAAATTAAATGAAACCAATGGTAGCCTTGGATTCAAATATTTAAGGAATACAATAACGAGAAGTAAATGAGTTTATCTGGTTATCTGACAGGAGAGAGAAGAGCCAACTATGGCAACGGCTCTCATACTGGATGTTATTATTGACTAATAATTGATTTTTCTAATAAAATAACGTTTTGTCCATTTATTCACTGGAAGGGGTCGTCCAGACTCTAGTCCATCAAATTGGCTCAGAAATGGATATTCTGTCGGAAGGATTAATGGACACAAAGATCTCATTCCAGGAAAAGACAGATTAGTTACAAATAATTAATTGGACTCTCCTTTCATGTACTTAGATATCCATTTATATCAACCATAATTGCAAAATATGATATTAGCATGATACCTAGATACAATAAATTGTGTATTATTTGAGAATTGAATCACCATGCACAGTTTATTTCATTCGCAACTCAAATCACAAAATATTTAAGAGAATAATATTAGAATTCTTTATATTTGTTCAGAAAATAAATAAATTTTGATTAGACAAGATCATATATTCCTAAAACGTAATAAATCTGATCTCATTTGTATCAAGCAAAATATGTTGAATAAATTTATGAATGTCTAAAGGAAATGAAATATTTTTTGTGTAATTTTCAGTTTGCCTTCTTTTAAAGACAAGTAGGGATGATGTAATGGGGTTATGGGCCATTAGAACACCATAAAAAGGGTGTAACAAGTTTTACAGAGGTATAGGAAATTTGTCTCCTCGCTGACTCTATTGCCCTTGGCTGAGGCCCCGGCTAACACACCCGCCCATCTCTGTCTAAAAAATTTACTCAGATGACAATAATTCAAATGCCGGCCCAAAATCTGAGCCGAAAACTCATTAGACTAACTGTTTTGAGTTATGAGTTCCGAAAAAAATTTGAATAAATTTAAACTTTTATAATATGTGCGGATCTGATATGAGTTCATATTTCAGACAATAAACCGGAGAATTGTGTATCGCCTCCGAAGACAATATATGTATTCTTTAATAAAAATCTAACGTTTCTCTGATTTTTCGGCTTTTATTAAATGAGAGTATTTTTTATGTTATGTGATATGAATGAGAATTTCAATTGAATTGCCTTCAGTTCAAATGTAACACAATTTCAACAAAAGTGAAGTCGAGTTTCGCAAATACAAAGCCTTTTCTTATTCTTATCGACTGTTTTCAGTTCATCAGCTTTTTCTCTGAAATTACTTTTTATCTAAATTTTCGTTTTTTTTATTCAACAATTCATTAGTATTGAGATTCAAGTGTTCGATGAATCAAATGTTTTGTTTCTTTCATATTATTTGGGTTTCCATTCAACCACTTTATTCTGATCCGAGTTTTTGATTAATTTTGGTCCTCAGAGTTGACTAATTATAAGAAAAATGTTGTTATCATAGAATGTTTCAAATAATTAATCGCTATTACTGTCAATCAAAGGACTAATTCCGGAAATTATAATCTTTTTGGCGTTAAATCTGACAAAATTATGTCAAAATATTTGGTAAAAGTTTATAAAATTATAGATTTGAAAGCTCTGAATAAATATCAAAATGTTTGTCTCTTTAGCACGCATTTCAAATTAAATTCGAGCATTAATTTGAGCATTAATTTGAGCATGCAAGAGTTCTCATCACCAATAGGAAGCATATTTTAGATCATTTTATTATTATTCTCTATAATATACAGTTTTTCTATAAAAATAAGGATTTTGTTCTGTCAGTGAATTATTAATTTCTCAATAGAATAGTCTTTGCGTTTATTGAATAAATGATTGCAATGTTGGAGAAAATGAAAAAACTGTGAAAAATTAGACCAAATTTCTATGCAATGAGTAAAACAAATAAAACTTCAATATATTGTTCACATATTTCATGAGAAAAAACTTAATATTCAAAGGAAAAGACAATAGACTGAACACTGCATTGAATATGAAAATGTCTTCACTCCTTTTCAATGTTTAATCTATCGATCCATAAGACTAAAAATTTGGTTGATTTCCAGATTGTGTTTATGGGACACAATCTATGCGCGCAATATATTAATATTTAATAATGAAATTATATTTTTCTTCGTCAGACCCTTAAGAGAATGGAATCTTGGGGTAAGGAGTATGGGGTATGAAATTTGGAGTATGGGAGATGAGGTACCGAATCTTGGGGTAGGGAACAGAAAATTTATTCTGGCAAAGAAGTTCTCGGGAAAAATAAATACATAAGAAAACAATAGCCATCAAAATTGTCAAACAAATATTCACATAAGTTATTGTTTGACTTTTAGTAAATGTTTCAGATTTTGTTAAATATATAAGATAGGTAATTATTAAAAATAATTCTGTCAATTCATCTTGGTCATTTTTACAAAAGTTATTTCAAAATTTGAAATTCGATTTTTTAGCAGGGAAAAATGGGGCATTTTCTCTTGTTGCCATTATTTCCACTGTACCTCAAAAAGAATATTTAATTTTTTTTAGTAAATTGAAAATATATTTGTTTCAATTTTAAAGAGCTTTTAATGGCCACCTCCTCACTCCAAATTCCGTACCCCACACTCCATACCCCATACCAAAAGATGCCGTTTTGCGGGTCTCCCTCTTTCTTCTCTTCGCAAAAACTAATCAAATTAAGTAATTTTTTTTTTGTTCTTTCGTCTCATTTGTGATATTAATAAAAAAAAGTTGAAAGTGTTGGCGACTACTCTCTAATTATTAATGTTTTGCATAATATTGTAATTAGTATTAAAGAATTAATGAAACTATTTTTAGTCCTTAATGTCACTCAAAAAGATATAATAATTATTTTTCATATTCTCATAAAAAATGTGATTAAGATTTTCGTGTTATGAGTAAAAAGATGATTAGAAAAAGGGATAAATCAATTGACAAAAAGTGAGAAACAGCACAAAAATCAAGAGATTCCTCACATATTGGATCTCTTTGTCAGTTGTATTAAGTAATCAAATATTCCATTGATTTTTGGCTAAAATTGATGTCTTCTCCAAATTACTATTATTTTGAACGCCCACAACATTCCGGTTATACAATCGATTTTCAACCCAAGAGTATCCGATATTTCATCTAAACAGCAAATATTCTCTCTCTCTCTCTCTCTCTCTCTCTCTCTCACACACACACACACACACACACACACACACACACACACACACACACACACACACACTGACCACTCTATTGAATTTTAAATACAATTCTAAACTCAATTTGAAGTCTAATTTATAAAAAGTGAAAAATTGTTTGATTCGGTTCATAACTTTTTGTATCCAATGATTGATGGCTTTTGATATTCGCTTTATTTATGTTATTATTATTCAATTCTTATAATATATTTGCGTTTATGAATATCGTGGAAGTGAGTGCTCCCCAAACATAGGACCAAACGAAGTGGAATCACAGGATATTGAATACGACACTCAGCTGTGGCCAGAAATACCATTGGATTAAAGCTGAAAAATGAGAGAATATCTCCTCTTGTTATTAGAATAAACTTTGCCTTTCATATTAAACAAATTGTTTATCAAAATAATGGGAATATTATGTATTTTTAGGCATATTTTACGCACAAATCCTTCAAAAATCCGATAGAATTACAAAATTCTTTGAGAAGATAACGATATAAATGATATGAATCTTCTGTATATATACGCAAATCATCGCCAATTCAAGATTAGTCAACTGAATCAGTATTTCTTCAAAGAGAATATTGCTATTCATCGTGGTCACAGATCGGCAGGTTCACTTAAATCAGAAGCTGTTGGCTTATTTAAAATCTAAGGCACTTACGAGTTACACCATTTTATTTCTCATCTTTTTTTTATGTATTTTTAGTATATTGTTCTCGATTATTGGGTGTTGAGACCACCTCTAAACGTTGTGTCCATAGCGTGAATATCGAAATATATTATACAAAATGATTATTTTCAGAGTGTCTTTAAAGTAAATTGAATCTTGCAAGTTACAGATAAATTAGATTTGAAAATTACTTCAAAAATATGAATAACAGATACAGATTAGATGTAATTATTATTATCATTAAATGTGCTTGTTCATCCAGCAACATATTTTATATTTCTTTGAATTCTTAAGGTTTTATTTATTTAAAATTAGTTTTACTTCAGAAAAAAATAAATTAAATACTTATTTAAGGAATAAATAATTCTTAAAAATAATTTTAATATTCTTTGGAAAATGGTTTCAAAATTTCATGGAATTGATTCATATTTTTGCATTCGGATCAGTCATAGGATTCATGCATTCAGATGAGCTCCGGATCAAAATTTCAAATATATTTGCGATATAAAAGAGAAATACAAATAAAAGACACGAAATCGAAATATTTGAGTTATTTTATAGAGTTGTGAAGTTTTCTCCTTATATGCAATTTATTTGAAATATTTATCACAAGAATTGCAACTCTTGTAAGAAATTTTGTCATTAGATATATATATATTCAATTTTTTTGATGAAAAAATCGATTGAATTCTCGGATCAACTCTGAAGACAAGTTTCTGGAGAGGAAAGTAATGTTCGGATAAGTTGTAAAAATTGATTTTTCTATTCAGCAAAAGCTTGGGTTCAAACTATTCGCGCAATTTTGGATTCAAAATCAATTCTGCCATCAATTATATAATAAACACATTTCTATGGAGAATATAATCATTTGTTACTGGATAACATTTAAATTTATTATATCCGGATGATTACCGAACAGTTAAAAACAAGTGCTTTGGGAATAAAATTTCAATAATTCAACGTTTGTTACAAAACATTTGACTCCAGGAAAAAATAAAATTCTTTTTATGTTTCAGAACAATACTAATGTCTTAAAAATGTTTTAAATGGTGTCTGGAATAAGAGAATCAGTGTTTGATCTCTTCGGTGGACTTCTTTGGATAGACTAATGACAAAAATCGTTAGAAAAGACGATTGTTGGCTCTGAACCCCGTTTTGAAGTGTTTTTGACACATTTAAGTCTTTCCCAAATTGATAACAAACTGTGAATTAAAGTTAAAGAATGCCTAATAGCTCAGGAAGTGCTCTAAAATTAGAGTATAGAGCTGTGGATCATATGAGAGACCAATTGATTTGAACAAAAAAAAAGTGAAGACACAATAAATTGGCGAATATTTCAAATTTTAAGAGAAAATACTTTCTTTTTTGATTTTTTTTCTTCGAGAAAATGAAAAACAAATGAATGACATGTAAAGTGAAATTCAGAGACATTTTGAGAAAATCAAAGTATTTCAACAGAAAATAGGAATAGATTTGAAACAAATGTAATTCAAATCACTTTTAAAGACATTTCGAATTTGAATCATATAATCAATTCAATCGTTTTATCACAGTTTCAATAAATTCTTGAATTCAATTCAATCTTACAAAATAAGTCATTTATAGCATTGAATATAAGGTCCAAGATCAAAACCATCAAAATTTCAGAGCCTATGTCGTAAATAGTTTAACCAATGATCGCAATTATAGACTGACAAGATTAATTAGATTGAATAGCCAAGAGTTGTGGACACGTTTGAAGATTACTTAAGTGAAAAGATCTGCAATTGAGTGATGAGTGGTCAGCCACTGGTCACTCATTTCTAATATTTATGATAATAAGACTCAAAATCCTTGATAATCATTAATCGCATAAAATTCGGAGTATTTTGATTGAGTTTTGCATTCAGTAAACTATAAATTGCTTTTATGACTAAACTCATGAAAATATCTACACTCAAACCCCTTTAATTTAACCAAGTCAGGACTGGAAATTTTGCCAAGTAAAAGATAGAATGTGAAATTATCGGATTTTTTAGGAAATATAAATATCATGTTGAACAGGACAATTTTTTGTGTGACATACGGGAAAATAAAGGGGTCCATAAACACAAGCAGTATACGTTAGTTCAGTTAAAGTCGGGTGAAAATGAAAATAAGGAGGGGTCAATTTGGTACACAGGCCTCAAGTTGAGTCACACAATTCTGAGCAAATTAAGGAGTTTAGGAATTTAAGAAATATGAAGTTACAGGGGTTAGAGTGTATTAGTTGACTCTCTCTCTCTCTCTCTCTCTCTCTCTCTCTCTTTCTCTCCGATTCCTTCATTAGTTCATTCATTTGTCTATTCCTTACATTTTTTTAATTCCCATATTTCTGATGATATAAATTACTGATTGTCTTCATATAAGCCTATTCTTTGTTATTGATTGGAGTCCAGAGTCATTTTATTATCACAATTGAGAGAAATCTCTTTCTTTTATCGCAATTTATTTGAGCATTTCTTTCAATGAAATGAAGGACTTTTCGATCTAAAGGACTGCCATTATTTCAAATGTTTCTCTTAATCTAATCAATGATTTTAAGTTTCAAAGCGTAATATTTAACACAATTTTCTTCGCCTTTTCATCAATATATGGATAACTGATAGACTCTATCAGATAGGTCTCAATGGACTACACTCCGACTCCACCCAAAAGTGTATTTGAAATTAATTAAAAACAAAGAAAACCCAATACTAAGGAAAGAAATTATTCTTTCATTTGTTGGTATTCATAAATATTTACAATATATTGTGGAAAATAACAAAAGACTTCATTTCTTATACTAATGGTCAGTGATTATAGTAATTGAATGAGAAATTGGACTAAATTGGACTGAATTGGACTGTCTTTTACTTGACGTCGAATGTCATCCAATAATAAGGAATTTAATTTATTAATGCATTCATTATCCGAATATCAATAATAAAAGAGCAGCAAAAATGAGCAAAAATTCAAAATATTCTTCTGTCGGTGGTTTGCGCACCGCGTAGGCCATCACTCCTCTCCATCTACTCTTCGTCTACTCTCCATCCACTCCTACGATCAAAACCGTCTCTTCTAACAAATGATTGATTTTTGGATTAATTGAAGTTTTGATCCAATAAAAAGTCAATTTTCCAAAAATTAAACTCAAATGTATTTTTATAACGGAATGAAAGAACAAAATTCATTTTTCCAAAACACTTAATGGTTTTTATATACCAAATATTTTCAAATATTTATCAAATTCTGTGAAAGTTATGATATATTTGAGAATTTCAGACAAAACTATGAAAAACATATATCTAATGATACCATAAATTACTTTCCATTAGAGAGAAGAAAGTCGTGTTTTCTTCGAAATTGAATTTGAATTCTAGTATAAAATTTATTGGAACCGAAGGTAAGCATAAATGGAATGAAATGCGAGTCCCGAAGGCAAACATCTTTGAAATTACTCATGAATTTGATTACCAAATGTACTATAAATCAAATGACAGCTTTTCCGGTGAAAATTCTTGGAAAAATCATTTGTAAAAAAAGGTAACAGAATTGGAATAAATCTGAGAAAAGAGGAAATAATAAAATAATATGAACGGCGAAAATGGGATGAAATGTATTGTTATGTTATCTGGAGTTTACATTCGCCAAACATTTGCCACACTTTCATCAAATGAAAAAAAGAGAAAAAGTAATTATTCGCTCCATTTCTCATACATTGGGATTATATTTACTTTTTTCGATTCAATCCACGCTTTTATTGTAGATTTGATTACCTTTTGATGGAATCTTATTTGCAGTTATTGTTACCGAAAATGAATAAAATCCATTCTTATAGAATATTTTTGTAACAAAATATACGGAATAAACGCCAAAAATCAAAGACACGATTGGACGAATTTAGCTGGCTAACTCGCTGAATCAGGTTTCCACGCCATTCGACGCCAATTTTCATCTATTCCTTTCTTTTATTTCGTGTCTGATCTGAGATAATCACTTATTCTTTGTATTTTCTCTGCCTCCAGATCTAAATATAATGAGGCTAATTTAATTTTCATAGATCAGTTCATTTGAATCCATTCCTATTACTAATGACTGCTTGTTATCAGAGATAATAATTTAATGATTAATATCTTTTGTTCAGAGTTTCCAAACAATTGATTAGCAAATAATCAATTTTTATATCTTTGAATTCAGCCATTGATTGGTCAGCAAATCATTAGCCTTTGATATCAGAATTTTGAGGATATTCCAGAAAAAGACATAACTTATGTCACATAAGCTTCAAACCAAAAATAACTTCTATCAAGATGAACTTTTGCCAAAATAATTGAATAATAAATTGCATAATAAATGAGAGAATTGTTTGGTTTGACTCAAATAATGTGAATTGTTTTGTGAATTGTTTGTGTAATCTGTCCTTCGCATAGATTTCCTGTTTATTACATCGTTTGTATTCAAGGCTTAACTATTTTTAGTCTCAATTAGTTTAAAGAAATCACAGCTTTTGAGTGAAAGACTAGAATTAATTCGTTTTGAATTTCCCTAAAGTTTTGGTTCTGAGAAAAGTTTGTTCGAGAGATAAGTGAAATTCTAAGTCAATTGTCTTTAAATCAAATGAAGATCAGAAAAAATGAAACAGAAATAGCTTTGAGCTTATTTTCAAACTACAATTCATTGGAAATCTTATTTCTATTTATTTGAGATAAGATATCAATTCGGTTGCAGACGAATACAAATCCTCTCCAAAGCCTTTCGATTATTGATTTTTTATTTCCACTAAAATTCAAATAAAAAACATTTTTGAATTCATACTCAATTTTGTTTGTAATATCGGTTTATTCCTGAGCGGAGCCAACCCTTTACCTGAAATAATAAGATTCTTCTTTGAATTGTCAATCGAAAAATATTCGTCTTTTGATTAGAGTTGCATTTCTTAACCCAATTTTCTTTTGTATAGTGTTGTGAGTCTTTTGACTTCAAAAAGGTTTCAGAAAATATACAGTTTCTCATGACTTTCATACTTAAAACCTCGAGAATAAAAAAATGAATTTAATTGAATGTAAATATAATAAGTATTTAATGAGTTATTATTAATAACCATAAAATCCTGAATTACTTCAATTGTGATTAATTTATATCCGATTGTTTTGAATAAAAGTTTATTTTAATTTTATAAACTAACCAAACTAGGTAAATTTTTCCCATTGAAATATACAGTTTTTCGTTTGGGCTCTTGGTAATTAACACTATAAAGTTTTGGATAATCTTATTTGCCAAGCTCATTCATTAAGAAATAAATAAACAAAAGGCTTTATTCTGATATAGATTGCTAGTTCATACTTTATTGTGATGAAGTAATCAAGAATTTCAATGTAAGTGATTAATGATATGGAACTTCATATAAAAGATTAATTGAATTCTCGGCAAAGAAATGCATAAAATATGAATAAAATTATAAAAAATATTCATTAAATAAATCATTTCTTATATTTAATGATTAAAATGTAAGGAAAGCCGACATTTGTTTCTATTTGGGAACAGATTCTTATCGATTGATGAAAACCAAAAACAAAACTATCGGTTAATACGAATAAAAACCACAAAAAATTGATTGAAATGCCAACAAAATTATCTGCCATTAAACGTCTAAACCAGAAATCGCCAAACTCTTCGGCTCAGGGGGTATTATTAGGGGGTGTCCTAAGATTTTTTTCAAAATTTTTTAGGGTGAGTATTCCTGGCTATACCAACTTGGTCATGTTTGATCTAAACATAAATCATTTGTCGTTTTTTTTCATTATTTTATGGTTTTCTGTTCAATAAAAATACGAAACAAAGTTTAACTCTTCATTAAGTTTAAGAGTCAAAGGGATGAAAGGTTGTGACCAAGATGTTCGGCAAAATTCTAGGTAGGGGTATATTTTGGCTAATTGGCGATGACCACTGATGCCCAAGCAAAATTCACTCTGAAGTATGTTCCCGATTTTGAATCACCGAACGGACAATTTTCGTGAGCTCCACGCAAAATAAGGACATAAAGATTTCCGTTAATTTGTATACTCCTTTCCCCATAAAAATTGTCAAAAATCCGAAAAACATTAATTTCAATGCGAGAGGTTTAGGCCAGAGATGAGCAAGGTCCTCGTCGACAAGAGGAGATATCAGGTTTTCTGCCTAATTCGGTTTAAATTTAGCTTTTCGGCCAAATTACCGAACTTTATAGAAAATTGCCGGAAAAAATTGCCAGGCTCTGGGGAAGGGGGCTTAAAGGAGTGGATTTCCAAAAATTTCACTGACAGGGAGATATGAGCTATCCCCCCAAACTCATATCTGGTTTTGAACTTCCTTAATTTTTCGAAAAATTCTACTATTGTTAATTTGATGATAATGAGAGTGACGAGGTCATTTCATGAAAATGAATGAATTGAAAAATAGTTAGAAAAGAGTGGCTTTCGCTCGTATTTAGTCTGAATTTGTATGGATTTGAGAGAAACACTCAATCGGTATAACTGTTGATCGATCGATCATTTTTCCCATTATTTGAATAACATTTTGAGTATAATAATTATGTATTGAAGTAATGTTCGATGAAAAAGAAGAACAGATTTATTCAAATCAAACGATTAATGTCCCGAAAAATGATCGATTAATTTCATTGTGAATCCCATTGAGAATTGACTTCAATTTGTGAATTATTATTCATAAAAATAACTCTTCTTTTGACTAAAATGGTTTGAAATATTGATCTGAATTAGTAATGATCACCAATGGGTATCCGACACAATTATCTGGATAATTCTACTGCTTATTTTATTTTCGGGAACAGGCTTCGAAAAAATAGTGTTCTTGTAGAAATTTTTAATAAAAAGATATCTTATATTGAAATTTGATCTTTTATTTGGTATTTCTAAAACGGTTAACCACCACTTGAATTCCTGGTGGATTCAAACTAGGAGAAATGAATAGAATTTAAAACCAGTGTTCGGCGAATGAATTGAAAATTTTTCATTAAAACATTTTAGAGGAAATTGAATTTGAATGAAGTGAACCGAATTCTAAGTTAATAGAGAAGTGAAGCAATTTAACTCGAATATTATGCAGGGTGATTTATGATACACTTGGTGTTTAATTAGCAATTCTAAGGATGTATTTTAGTGCTCACATTCGTGAAACTAATTCAATATATTCTCCTCCGATAACTAATTTTATTTGCTCTCAAATAACAATCATTTGATATAAAAATTTCTCAAAAATCTTTTGTTTTATTTTCCAAAACTATTTGAACGAAAACTTTTCATTAAAATTAATTCTGAAATTAATTGAAACTCATATTAGCATAAAATAATTCCAAACAATATAATGTTTCATGGTCATATAAAGCCTATTAAATTAATTGATTCTGAGAATCACCATAACTTAGTCAAATTGCACCAAGACAATTATCATATGAGACCAATAATTTTCATATCATATCAATTAATCAATAATTTCATCAGATTCTATAAATATTCATGTTTAATTGAGTTGCTCAGGGCAATTCACTGGAATTAGTCACGGCGTGGGGTTCTCTCGAATATCACTAGAGATAGACTTCCCTTCCCTTACGGCACCTCTGGATTAACGTAAATATTGCGAAACAGAAAAATATTCAATAAATATAGAATTTTAATGGTTTTATATGAAAGTCATATCAAATGATTAATTATTTGAAGCAAAACGTATTTCAAATATTTAAACCATAAAAAGGATAAAAATTTTGCATTTTATCAAAAAGTTTAAAACCTTGGAATTCGTTGAAAAATTGTCGAAACGGAATGAAATACTTTAAATTAGGAAATAAGGAAAACGTTGGATATTTTCTAACAGTGAACAAGATTCCTATCTAGATTAGCAACTTGCTAATAGCAAGTAACCTTCAAAGTATGTCTCTTATATTGAATTCTCTGCTTATCCCTAAAGAGGTGCCAACAAAAGATTCAATAAATTGCGAGTTTGGTCTTCAAGATAATAGTCCATTAGTACTATCCATAGATGAATTAATCAGTCATTTGGGACTTATTGCCAAACCCTAACCCCAACCCCAACCCCGATCTTATTATCATTTGAAATAAGAAATGAAATATTGAATTTATGCGGATTAATATTTCTTAGAAAATTGTGGCCATTTGTCATTTCACCCTTTTGTGTGGCACCCGATCTGCTGGAAAAGTGTCTCCAAAAAGTAATTAAATGGGAGACACAGACAGCACACGCTATTAAAGTAGACTTCGCTGTTATATATAATAATATTGTGAAGACTATTCTTTTGCAGACTTTCCGAAGACATACATATATTTATTGCGACGACAGTATTAATGCCCAGAAGAGTGAAACGACTGTTTTTCATAGCCATGCGTATTGGGTAAGCGATGCACAGAGCATGTGGTAGTGCTGTTGGAGAGACCGATAGATAGATAGAGAGATGCATTTTCTCGAACATCACTACATTTTTGTATTTTCTCTCTCTTATTACAGAATATGTTTACAGGAGTTGTCTTCTGTTTTCTTCTCTCAAATCAAAATCATTGGTTTTGAGCTCAAAACAAAAACAGTGAAAATGAAACAATAATTCTATTAATTACTGAACTCTGGATTTGGTTCACAAACTAACCTAATATTCGGTTTGACTCATATGTGCTCCAAATTATCGACAATTCATTCCTTCGTTTATTAAATTCGTGAATAAGTAAAGAATAAAATTTTAAAAATAATATAAAAAATATTTGTTGCGATCACAACACAATGGCTGAAGAAAAAGGCGAAGTGAACTGTTCGGGGACAATCAACTCTAATTCTTTGTCAGAGTCCAGTTCGCCCAACGAGATCGTCAGATGTGGCAAAGGAATAGTCAGGGCTCGGAAGGGGGCGCTCAAAAAGAAGAATGTGTTCACTGTTCAGGACCACAAATTCCTGCCCCGATTCTTCAAACAGCCGACATTCTGTTCCCATTGCAAGGACTTCATCTGGGGTTTCGGCAAACAAGGCTTTCAGTGTCAGGTGAGTCACGTCTTTCCTCATACAAATCAATTGCAGTGCATTTTCTGTGGCTTTTGAGACATCTTTGCCCTCAAATCTTGAGTTAAATAACGAAAAACTATTTAACTGTTATTCACATTCGGTATAAGTCCTGAGATCTGTTGAAAACCAATTGAATTGAGATTCTATTGCATTGAGAGAACACTTATTCCTAATCACTGTTCAATTGAATTGCACTGAAAGTGACATTAATTGTTAAATACTTAACCGATCAGAAAATTAACGTAATTTTCACTTTAATAGTTATTCTCAGTTACGGAACGACTGAGTTATTGACTGAATTCTAGACATAAATTACATTTTCGTTTCTCTTATATTATTCTTCACTTTTGATTTTATGTCGGATTTTGTTTTAAGTATTTTCAGATATTTTTTTCAAAAGAAATTATTGATGTATTGCAAGAGCTTAGAGTCAAATAAAATTCAAGAGATCTTCGAACAAATACTTTGGAGATTTGTTTGAAATTCTTGTCTATATTTTTGTAAAATATATATTTTGCTCTTTATTTCTGTTGAGTATTTTTTTCCAATAAAAAGTGCAGTTTTGAACATTTTTTGAACTTTCGGCTCATTAACTGCGAGCCATAACTGAGCGCTCGAACGGAAACAAATCATTTAATCAAATGTTAGCCGATTATCAAACAAACGATCATTTTTCCAGTCTTTCGCTTAAATTTGTGTTAATTTATTAACTTTTTTTCGGTTGAATGTATTCATCCATTTTCAGGATGTATTCACAAATTTATATGAATTCCCAAATAATTTCGATTCCATTTCTATTGAGTTTCCACTTATTCTCGGAATTATTTACTTAAAGAGAAATTCTTGGTATTAAATGCCATGGTTACTATTGAGCTCGAACATAAGATCATAATAAATTAATCCACCTTGCACATGATCACATTTATCAAACAAATCGCCGTTAAATATGAGTTGAAATGAATATTGATATGAATTGATCGCTAATATAGCTCTTGTTTTGATTGAAAAATGTCCAAAAAATCGATTTCTGTCGAAAATAATTCAACATTTAAGTGATTGGAATTTGCAAGTACTTTATGTATGAAAAATGTCTTTTATAAATTTGATCATGATAGAATGAGTTCTGTTCAAAATAACTAATATATCTGAAATATTTAGTTTCAGTGGTGTTTGAAAAAAATTCAAAGTAATTAAAATGAATGTAAAACATCTGTTGTTCACAACTAATGTTTGGGTTTATGTTAAGAACAGAACATTATTCGACTTTAAGCTCAAAACAGTTTTTAAGCAAATAAACAAATTCCGAAAAAATTCAATATTTTAATAGTTATACAAATATTTAATATGACATAAATATCTGCAAATTTATCGTCTATTGACTCATATTGTAATGAATTCAAGTGATTCACATTATTTTGATTATAATTAACGACCTTGCAACATTCTTAGAGCCGACTGAGTAAGTGCCCCAAACACCATAAGAATAATAAATAAAATTTTAATATATATCGAGAAATCTCGAACTCAATTATGACATCCTTTGCACATTAAAATCGCTATAAGCCTAGAGAATGGTCAGGGAGGACAGGGAGGCACAAATTACAACAATCCTCTAATAAACTATAATATTTAATGTCACATATTATTCCAAAGCTAAACATTTTTCAACAAAGAGCAGGATTAATATTGCCTTCACTTTTATTCATTCATTTTGATTAGAGAGCTTGCTGTTCTTACATTAAAGGAGGACCTAGAATTGATTAGGAAATAAAAGAGGATAAATTCGAGCAAGTTGATTACATCCTTATTAAATTTAATTATAGGCATAAAACATTCACTTTTCATATGAAGGCTATGCAAACGTATTTCGCCAAAAGTTATTCAAAAACGAGATATCATTTGTAATATAAGTGAAAAACAGCGGAATATATATCAATATAAATGTGAATATATGTGAATACGTTTATTGATTAGAATATTATTGAGGAAACAAATGCAGTAAATTTTCATTTTTATTTGGCGATACAGTCTGGCAATAGGTGTAGAACCAAACTAACCAAACACAATATGGACATTAATTTATCTCTTCTTGCAATCAGAGCGTGACTTTCAGTGAAGAATCAGAATTTAGTATAGAATTACTCTGAAAGTAGAGACTCTTAGCACAGAATTTCACAGAATTTGTGTCTCTCCTAATAAGTTTCAACTTTTTAACAACACTTTGATTATGTTCTCACAAAATATGTGGTAATTCACAAGAATTTCAAATAAGGTTTTTATATTTTTCAATAGAAATAACAAACTTTATTTGAATTTATGTCAGTTCTGATTATTTCAAATAACTTGCAACTAATCATTAGTCTAAGAAACCAATTATTTTTATCAAAAGAGAAAATAGAATTTCTATTATGTTCATTAATGCACAGGGAGGGGGTGGGGTACCCAAAATATCCCCATTTCTTTTTGCTCGATGTCACCACTTATAATTTGGTCCGAAAAAATGCATTTCTGTATTGTCTCTGTTTTTTAAACATTACGCCTTTGGCAGAGCACTTGGTCTGTCGAGTCTGATCTGTGGAGTATTGCGCAACACTTCTTTGAGAATAGTCTAAACCTTTTGTTGGACTCCCCCTCTCTGGGTTGAGATTCGTGAGCACTACTGATTTTGATTAACAAAATTGTTTGCTTTAATCAGAGTTTTTTGTGAAGAAAATAGAGGAACAGTCATAAAAACCAATTGATTTTGTCGTTAATGAGTACTTTCAACAAATTCATGTCAGGAATCGACATATATTCGACATATACTAAGCGATGAAAAACAAGTGAAAAATAAAAGAGAAATTTAATCAATATTTTGAGCGAATACTCGTAAAAATCTCATTTGAGAGTATAAACAAGAATTTCATTTTATATGATATCTCGTGTTTAATATAAATATTTTCCGCTAATTATATTCCTTTTCAAACTGAAGAGGGATCCAAATGATGTGTTTTGTGCACAGAATTAGATTTCATAAAATATTCATTAGGTTTTTGTTCATTAGTAGTTCATTGATATTAGACTTTTTTAGTGATGAGAAAACAAAAACTGAGTCGATTGCTACGTTCGACGACTACCTAACTATTGCTAGATTATAGTGAATTATCGACAGCTCTGATAGTAAAGTATATTTTACTCGAGTTTTATGTAATCTCTTTCTGACTCTGAAAGTGTCGCAGATATTAACACGACTTGTAATCGATATTAGCAGTAGTTTAGGAAATGATAGCACTTTTTTGAATAGGAGAACAACAGCCATAAAAATCATATATAAAAATAGTCGACACAATATGTACGGCAGTGTTGTTCTCATTGGAAACATACCAATGATTTTCGTTGTGTTTGTCGTTCTGTTAAATCAGTTTTATCTTTAGCTCCGATGTTATGTCACTTACATTCAATATAACGACTAATCTCTGGTTTTCCTTTTTCTTTGTCTCATTATTTTTAATGCAGAGACCATTAAATCCTTAAATAATAAACTGTTTTATCTTAGATTACATATCAAAGTATTAGAAATTCATTTTTTCTTCACAACCTTTAATAGAGATGAATATCATTGGATTGACTGTCAATTTAACTCAAACAGAAAATTGTGTTCAAGAAATGCTTGGATTGCGAACAACTCAATAGGGTTTTGAGTGACTCCTTCGCACATACCATCAGTCATGCCATAAGAGATTCTCTCCTGAGTTATCATAAGAAACTAAATCTATAATGAATTTTAGAAAAGCAAAAGATTTAATTAACTGAAGAGATATATAAATTCTCTGGTCATATGATCGCAGGTCATATCCCATAAAAAAAAATTCATAAATGAAAAGAGAATTTTAGTTATTATATTATATGACAAAACCTTTTTAATGAGTTCACCGAATAATTATTGTCATATACTTTGTCTGATTTGAGACACGAATAACTTTTAATTGAATTTATTATTTAATATTGAATTAAACTTAATTACTCTCAAAATATAGTTTCAAATTAATATAATTATAGTTTATTAGAATATTGCTTCAAATTAAACGAGCAATTCATTTAATATACGAATATATAGGTATAGATTGGAGCCGAATATTCCGTGACTTTCACTCGTTTTTCCTGATTTTATTATTAATATAGTTTTGTCGCCAAATTTTAATTCTAAATCTAATTATAATTTTTTAGGATTAATTAATTTCCACAAAATATGATATAATTATTACTGATTAGTAATCATTGATTAGTTAAAAATATTAGTCGTCTTATTCACAAACTTCTATAATATTAGACTTCAATAATCCAGTATTTCCTAAGAATTTTCTGAAAATTGTCGTCAATTGAAACTCTATTTATTCATAAAAAGGGAAAACTTCTTATTATTGAATTATAGATGAAATTTATTTTAAAATTTAACGAATTCTGAGAAATTTGTGGATAAAAGTGTATTATAGAGTGTATTGTCATCACTCATGAAATCATTGACTCATCAAAAATGATTATTTGTCTCAAAAGAAATTCAATTTTTGTGAAGGAATTGAAGGCAAATATAATTCATTACTTCTATGATTGTATCCGTCGTTAACTTAAATTAGTTTTTCTTTATTTAATTTAAAATTTATTAAATTTAATTTTGTCTTCCATTCATTCAATTGAAAAACTCGATAAATTGATTTCAAGAAATTCAATTACCGAAGCTGAGCAAGCTCATATCTCATGTCTTATCATTTGTTTACGATTTCAAATTTTATTTTTGTTTTTAAATATAGAATTCATTTGAAGCAATATTTATGACTACCTGAGAATTAATGCATTTGCGTCATCCAAATGAGACATCGTATAACCTTGCCCATCCATAAGAAATAAGGATATTTTACTTTTTATGACCTCAAGTATCTCAATATTTGATTGGATTGAAACACATTTAATTGGAGACCAGAATAACGGGAAATATTACACTAAATATCTATTTATAAATAAAATAATAAAAATCTCTGAAATTAAATGAGTTTTCTGTCGAATAATTATTTAACGTAAGCTTTAAATAGATTTTTAAACACATTTCTCATAATTTGTGTAATCAATTAATTATGAATTACTGCTGACATCATCAGGTTGTGCGTCATAGAGTAACCCATGAACTTTCTTAATTTTTTCCTCCTTAAAAGTATATTTGTTTCATAACTTGAATTAATGACACAATTGATTAGATGTCACTCAAAACTAACGAATCATTTAATAAGATTGCATTTGTGAGCAAACTATAAATCAATATAATTCTCAATCAATATTGATATCGGAATTCATCCACAAAAACAAAACAAAATGATTAATAACATTCTGGAAACAGCTGCTGAGTAGGTAAAACATGTATTTACCAAGATACTTGTGGCTTAATTTCCCTTTTGAAAAGTCATCAAAACTGCAAACATTCCTATTTATTAAATGAGGAAAGATTTGGAGGAAATTCCTTGAAATAGATTCGGAATGATTTAAGCAATTATTGAAATTTATGCTTGCTCACTCTATTGTAATGCTTATTTCTAAGTTAAATATAATCACTTTATTTCAACTTTAATTGAAACACATCTAAAGCCGGGATAGACATCTAGAGAAAAGGGACAAACAAGAACAACAAGCAAGCTTATTTATCTACAGCTCTTACTTAATATGGATTGCATATGCATTTTGGTGGGAATGTGTTCACTCATCTTGTTTAAGCTCTATTATTGCTGGATGATTGCAAAATTCAATTAATGAACTTATTTGTGATGAATTGATGAGACAATGAAAGTGAAGCCAACCTTTTAATAGGGTTTCGATTAAAATCTGTATTCGGGTCTCAATTAAATTGGATTAGAGTTGAAGAGCCGTCTCTTTGATATCGGAAAAGCTTTTAATCCTGAATAGAATTTATGCCCGAATTAGTGTCGAATACAAACTCACATTTTAGAAGAAGTGAAGACAAAATTCAATTATAATATAAGACAAATGATTTACTGCATCGCCTCTTAAATTACAATTTACTTATCCTCACTCGATGTCAGCCTATTGTCAAGTAGAGAACCGGACCCTTCAATAAAGACATGGGTTTTTTGCCACTAATATGTGATTCTTAAGAGAAGAGCATATCTTAGCCTCAAATCCAAGCGATTGAACAAAACGAACAAAAAACTGAATAAAGAATTGCGACAAATGATAAAAAAGAGATTCTTTTGTATTTTCACCAATGAATCGGATCTTCTTAAGAAAACTGACACGAGTTTAGAGGAAGAAATCATTGCAATCATTATTTGTCGGAAAGGTTTTTACCCATTCCTCAACATCTGCTCATTCCTCGCAGTGTTTTTGCGTTCCTTATATACAATGTCTCTGATATGAAGAACAAAATTTCATTTATTGATTCCTATTTTGTGAACGGAATTCATATCGTTATAAGAGATGTTGTTTTGTGTAATTCATTAGTCTTTAAGTTTATTCATTTATTTGGACGACAAATAAGAATCCAATACTTATTTAATATAATACTCTATTTGTAGGAAGAGTCACGATATGCTCCAAATGTCTCAAATAAACTCAATATAACACATAATATTGTATTCTTAGCTATTCTGAGTCTAAGTCTTACTCTCGGTGTTTGTAACAGAAAAAGTGAATAACAGTTTAAAACTGCAAAAAGCCTTCAAATAAAACATTTGTTATTAATTTCTTTTGGATTATTAGTTACTAAATGAATACAAATACATATTTTTGTGTAAATTAATTTTGATTAAAATAAGAGTAAAAATTTATAATTTCAGAGGAGTTTTTGTATTGAAGAGGGTTTTATTGGTTTTTCCTTGCTAATTTTTTAACTATGACGGCCAGGCTTTCCCATTGATTATAGCTTAGAAGAAGATAATCAAGAGCTTATCCTAGTGGGCAGGTCTGCACCAAATTAATTGAAGATTGAAATATGAATGATCCAGCAAACGATGTCTCTAAGGTTCCCGAATAAAGTTACGAAACGTAAAAACTCAATAAAACTTTGCCTTAAATTACAGTATTTTTCGTGTAATCAATAATTTAAAAAACTCATCAAAATTTGATTAAAAATATATGTTTTGACACAACGTTTATAAAAAATGCGATAAAATAGAAACCCATAAAAATATAATTTATTAATATTTAAGTTTAAAGTTAGTAAGAAATGAAGTGGAGTGAAAAGGGTCTTGGTTATTTATCGATAGCAATCGCATAAAAACCAAACTCACTAATTAAGTGTTGAATAGTTTTATTTGTGAGGAATTTAATGTAATTTTGATTTATTTGATGACAGGTCTGTTCATATGTCGTACATAAGAGATGCCACGAATTCGTTGCTTTCAAGTGTCCGGGAGTTGATAAGGGGGTCGACTCAGACGACGCCCGGACTAAACACCAGTTCCTCGTTCATACGTACACATCGCCGACATTCTGTGACCACTGCGGGTCACTTCTCTACGGCATTATACACCAGGGCTATAAATGTCGTGCCTGTGATATGAATGTCCACAAGAAATGTCAGGACTCAGTGCGTACTCTGAATAAACATTTGCTGACTTTGTTTATATAAAACTGATTGCTTTCGTGTCGATAGGTTCCTAATCTGTGCGGATGCGATCACACGGAACGGAGGGGAAGGATTGAGCTTAAAGTATATTCTAATCAAAACAAACTCTATTGTGAGGTAAAACAGGCCAAAAATCTAATTCCAATGGACCCGAACGGCTCGAGTGACCCATACGTCAAATGTAAAATAATTCCCGACAACGGGGAAAGTGTTAAACGCAAGACCAGAACAATCAAAGCCAATCTGAATCCCGAGTGGGGCGAAACCCTTTCCTTTGACCTCAAACCTGATGATAAAGACAGGCGGCTCTTGGTTGAAGTCTGGGATTGGGACAGAACATCCAGGAATGACTTTATGGGTGCCCTCTCTTTCGGCATCTCTGAGATTATCAAAAAAGAAGCCAACGGTTGGTTCAAACTCTTGACTCAGGAAGAGGGCGAATATTATAACGTTCCGGTGCCGGGAGCGGGAGAGGATCTGGTCGACTCTAAAACCTCTAGACTCAAATCAGTGACAACTATGACGCCCCGCCCGGGATGCAAATCACCCACAGATTTGCCGGCTTCTGATATACCGCACAATATGGGAAAACACGACGTTATTAGAGCCTCGGATTTCAATTATATAATGGTTTTAGGAAAAGGGAGTTTCGGTAAAGTAATGTTAGCCGAGAGGAAGGGCACTGACGAGTTATATGCCGTCAAAATTCTCAAGAAAGACATTATAATACAAGACGACGACGTCGAGTGCGCTATGATTGAGAAGCGAGTCCTCGCGTTGGCAGAGAAGCCGCCATTTCTGGTTCAGTTGCACTCTTGCTTTCAAACGATGGACAGACTTTACTTTGTTATGGAATATGTCAACGGAGGAGACCTCATGTTTCAGATCCAACAGTGCGGCAAATTTAAAGAACCCATTGCTGTGTTTTATGCGGCAGAGATAGCCATTGGCCTCTTCTTTCTTCACTCAAGAGGTATAGTGTATCGGGACTTGAAACTGGACAATGTTCTACTCGACCAAGATGGTCATATCAAAATAGCCGACTTCGGTATGTGCAAAGAAGGCATCTTTGGGGACAAAACCACCAAGACCTTCTGTGGAACCCCAGACTATATCGCACCCGAAATAATTTTATACCAACCCTACGGAAAATCGGTTTGTAATGAATTATTCGTTTTATTCCAAAGAAAATGCTTTTCAATCACTTTTAGGGCTTAAAACTATCTTTTTTTTTTTGTTGAATAGAAAGTCTATTCTTTTGGGGTTTGCATTGAATTTGTTATAAAACTGAGGCTTAAAATATTGAAAACCTATTTTGTGTTAGAATTCTGTCAAATATTCCATAATTTATTTGAAAGCTTTCCCAAAGAAAAAGTATTTCAGCGTTCAATCGGATTCTGTCCCTCTTTTCTAACTCAACCGAAAGAGAAGATTAATAATTGATTGTATTTAAGACATTAATTTTATTGACATTTTTTTCTCTATGACTGAAAACTATATTAGTTTTCATTATGAAAATTGAGAACTTATCCCAAACCGAAGGAAACCTTCACTTCACGGCTTTTGACATTTGATTTCAATTCATTTAATGTGTTTTACATAAAAACAACAAAAAGGCCACGAATTGAGAAAATTAATTAAATATAATTGAATTTAGTATTAAAGTAGAAAAGATTTTTTTATTTCAAACATTAAACTATTTAAACATCAGTTGAATTGTATGTCTGAATGGCATTACTTTTTCTCAAATACTCCTTTTCTATAGGAGTGTAGGAAAGGCTGGAGTCGAGTGTAATGTTGTTTAGACTGAAAAGGACTAAAAATCAATAAAACACTGACTGAAAACTTTTATATCGTTTCAAGTTTTCCATTAATTCAAAGTAAGAGAATTTTTTAGCGAAAAATAAAATTCGTCTAAAAATGAGATAAAACTTGTGATGAATTCTAAGAAGTCGTTTGCCTAACACTGAGACCAATATTTTTAATACAACTCAAAGAATCTTTGATGTCGTCAATCAAAAAAAGATTTGTTAATAAAAATGATAATTAATTTTGCTTAAGTCGCTCAGAATAAATAGTGAGGGTTAGCACTGTTAGCACTGTTACCAGAGATAGCCTTAGAGGAGAGGATTTGATTTGATGCACACAAACTTCAATATTTAAACAACGATACCATTCATTAAAACATTTAATATTTTTATCCATTCTTTTAGACATTTAATGACAAAACTTGAAGTAATTAAAACATATAATTCCGACTCATTTTAAGGCATTAGTCGAATACAAAACCTGATAAACCTCTTCGCTGTTGAAATACATGAAAACTCAGTTAATTGATTTCAGTGATGTCCAGAGGGATAGCTCTGAGTGAACGGAATTCAGTTCTAAGCTTTAAGAACCGCCGCTAGAATTTAATTCCTATAATGAAGGCATTGATGTCGAAGAGACTCAATTCGTAGCATTTATACTCTTATTAATAGGTAAACTGAGCTAGACAAAACTAACTCGTCTGGTTAAATAAGTTTCAGTGACAGTGACAATCAAGTCTTACGTAAAATACGAAAGTCAATAATTAAGGATAAATTAAGTGTCACCTTGCTTAATTTAATTTAAATCAACTAATAACTAATGGATTGAGAAATTCCTTGTTTAAATTGATCAGAGAATAAGTAAATGGATTTTTAATTAATCTTTGTTAGTAATAACAAGATATTGATTGACAATTATTGTACTTAAAAGCTAATGCATTGATATAATCTTGTTGAAATTTTGACTAAATTAGCACTGAGTCACTAGACTTTACTATTGACCATGGTCCACAAATATATCGTGAGAATTCACTTATGTTAAAATGAAATGGATTTTATTTTTCCATAAAATATGAAGTCAGCTAAATTGAAAAACTTGCCTTGATATATTAAAATCAAGTGCGACATATGTGAAAAGTCGTGTTCAACAGTTTTTTAAGCAAAAATCGATTTATCGTAAAATGTATTTTCAAATAATTTTGGCGAAAGAGAGACTTGAGTTGGACTCACTCCCAATAATGAATTCACCTTGATTCCGTGTGAAATAATCAACTAGCCTTCTAATAATGTGATACGCAATATATTCTATTCTTGGTTCTCAATAAATCTGATGGCGTGGGAATTGCAGATCAAAGTTTTATTATCTATAAATTTATTATATTTAATGTCCTGGAATAACGACAAAACTCGAAATTCCTCTGATATTTGGCCCAATTATGGACGGAATTTATTTTAGACCTTTTTATTATTATAAATGATTGGATTTTATTTTCATTCATTTCGTTTGGTATCATATGATTCACGAAAATATTGAGTTTTTATTATCATTAAAATATTTAATTAAAATCTATAGACATCTATATCTGTGTTAAAATCGATAAATAGTCTCGACTTTGAAGCGATCGAAGCCATAGATCATAGAATGAGAGACTAAAGAAAACTTTGAGCCGACATAAGACAAACCTATTCAACACATCCATACAAATAGTGGTCTCCACTTATGGACTATTACTGAAGGAAAGGATTTTATCGATTATTGTGAGCTCAGGGTTTTGTTTCACAACAATTTCTATTCAGAATTCAATTCTAAAGAGTGAAAGAGTTTCGAATAATATATAAACTTTGAGTCAAAGGAATGAGTTTTTAATTAATTAAGTGATTTAAGAGAAAATTTGAATTATTTCTGTCTTTTTATAGGATTACAGAAAATATTTGTTAGACTTAAGTCAAACAAATTAAGAATAAAATGATAAAAATTCAAATGACTTCAAAGAGAACTCTTTAGAGAAGTCTTCACTCTATTTATGATATTTTGAAAGAAAAATTAGATAAATAAACAAAAGTCTATTTCGATTGAATGTCAGGTTTAGTCAGTTCACACATAACTGTGCAAATATTTTTGTCAAATGGTTGGATCACAACTAAATTATTTGTCTTACGGTCTTATCGTGTGCCCATCAAATAGATTTCAATCAATTTAAGCAATTTAATCAATTTAATCAATTGACCTGATCTACATCGACCACAATTACAATCAATTATTTATCGCATTTGTATCTATGCATAGCATGTATTCCCAAAGACAGAGCTGTGATTAGAGCTAACCCTCACAACCCTCACAATAACTGATGGATTGTTTGGAACCGCTATTTGGCATTAGATTACTATCGGATCTATAAATAATGACTCTCTTTATCCAAACTTACCATTAGTTGAATTGTAGTGAACTATCACAACAACATTCAAAGTAGTATTTGTTTCCACCCTTTCGCTCAATATTTAAATTAATCGCATTTTTGAGTTTGGATTCTGAAAAATAACTCAAATGTCGAGTCCTTTACGACGACATCCATTACTCTCTCTCCTATTTTCATAATATTTCGGTCAATCGATTGTTTTATTAAATCAGAAAATAAGTCAATTAATCAAGCTCATACACAAATATAAATGATAGCTAGATCAATCGATATTGTTCTCAAAGAATGAGGAATCGGGTATAGCTATAGTGAAAATGGATGATCAGAATATCTGATTCGAAGAAGAAGTCCACACAATATCACTTACAACGTAAAAAACCAAGATTAATTCATTGAATTTAGAATTACCATTAGGTTTATGTAAATCTTCTATCAAATGGTTAGAATCAATTGGTTTGAAATGCAAAATTATTTATGAGCATGCTATATTTAAATTCTCAAATTCTTGATGAAAGTCCTCATGAATGAGGTAATGAAGTCTAAAGTATTCTATAGGTTAAGCCCTTCCATACATTCCGATCGATACAAACTTCAGATTCGAAAAGTAATAAATATATAAATTGATATACATTTCCAAGAATAAGGTGTGAAACATATTTATTGAGTCTTCTCTTATTTGTATAATCTGTTTATCAATTTACAAGAGAAAAATATTATCTATTTATAGCATAATTAAATGAACAGAATATTAGTGGTGCTGAGCTTGCTCAGTCAAACCTAATGGACATATTTTCAACATTTTTTTAAATGAATTGATGAAAGATAAGATTCTTTCTTCAGAATTGATGGAATCGATAATGATTTAAGTATAAAAAGAATTGATGTAGGTGATATACTTTAACAACCTTTTGACGAGAGGGTCATTTGCAATAAATTTGAAAAGGAATTTAAGGAATTGTCGTCTCTATGAGAAATGTGTCGGATCCTTTTCTTACACAAATTCATTGGAGAATATATTTATTACTTTTTCTTTACAAAGAATCATAAATATATCAAAACTTAATCTTAAAGAAAATGGAAATTTCATCCCATCATAACTCATCATATGATTTGCCACTTATGCTCTTATTTGAGGCCATAATTCACCTTGATAGTTCATAACTGTCTAATGTATCAAACTCTTTATCATTTATTCTAATTATAAAATAATTGACCAAAACTAGACTAAAATAACATTTGATTATTTGATAAATTTAATAAATAGAGTCAAAATATGTTGATATTTGTGCTGCCGTTTAACATCATTATAATCAGTTATCGCCAAGGGGTGGGGGGGGGACCTCCGAGAAATTTTTCAGGGGGTTAGGCCTATCCGAAGCCTCGGGGAAAAAACGAGAAGGGGGAGACCAAGGTAAACTTTTCGGCCCGAAAATTCTGTTGACTTTTTTTAGGTCAAAACTCGAATTTTTCCCCACTTTTTCATGCCGTCAATAGAAGGGGGTCCTCCAAATCTAATTTTTGGGGAGGGTGTTCATCGGACAAAAAAAGGGGGTTTGGGGTTATACCCCCCTTGGAGATCACTGATTATAATGATTCATTATATGCGGGCTGACTAATGAGTTGGTCCAACATATATATTGTGAATGAGTTAATAACTCAAGTCTTCTATAAATAGCGGTTTCTCTGATTGTGTGTCAGATAACTAAACTACGAAAACGATAATACTTTTGCTAATGATCTATATTTTTGTGTATCTATTGAAAAATAGGTGGACTGGTGGGCTTTCGGAGTCCTCCTCTATGAAATGCTTGTGGGTCAGCCCCCTTTTGATGGAGAGGACGAGGAAGAATTGTTCGCATCAATTACTGACCACAATGTGAGTTACCCAAAGGCCCTCTCAAAGGAAGCAAAGGAGGCGTGTAAAGGGTTTCTCACGAAAAACCCACAGAAAAGACTGGGTTGTGGTGAGACGGGTGAAGCCAATGTTCGGACACATCCCTTCTTCAGACGCATAGACTGGGAAAAGATCGCTAATCGTGAGGTTCAGCCGCCGTTCAAACCGAAGATCAAACATCGAAAAGATGTCTCGAATTTCGACAAACAGTTCACATCAGAAAAGACTGATTTGACGCCAACAGACAAACTGTTCATGATGAATTTGGATCAGACAGAGTTCTCCAACTTCTCATTTCTCAACCCGGAGTTTATTCAACACATATAACAAGAGAACCGAATGAAAGTATTTATTTCAATTGAGTGCCAAATATTTTTTGCACAAATAAATAAAAATCATCACAGAATCTGATCAATAAGTACCCTGGTCGATTTCCAGGTCATAATCAGGCGCCTAACACGGGGTAATTCCACTGATTCTGAGTCTTGCGCATAGAATTTATGTTGAATTTGCCTTAAGGTGAAGATGAAGGGTCAATTGATTTATGCCCTCTTTCGATCTGAATCAGGGAAAATTTTTTCCAAAAGTGTGGGGAACAGGACTTCGGCCTAACGTTGATTACAAAGAATAATTTTTAACATAAAACATAACAAAACATTACTTTATCTCCAAATCAAATATCAATTTTTGCACAAAACCCTTGAATTGTTGACTCATTGAAACAACTGATTCAGATTGAAATATGAATGACATGATTATTATTAAATAATAATTTCAGGATAATCTTGCTCAGGCGGTCAAATTATGCCCAAGTTGGGTGTTAAAGGAGTTAGATGTGGAAAGGCCAGAGTACTGGAGAAACCCCTAAAGAAATGGCCCATAACTTAAAACCCTTCCGATTGAATTCGACTAAAAGCTTCTCAGTTTTGAAATAAATAGAATAGTCACTGATCAAATGATCTAAAGCACCAAGGGCACCAAACAAATAAAATTGTTCAGAATAGTCTAGCGATCAATGATTTCTGTGCTGCTCTGAGATATTTAGTGTTTAAAATGTCTCCGATGAAAGATGTGGCGAAAAACGCACAGATTTAGGCTATTTTTCTTTGATTACTCACCGATTGCTTCCAATCGTTCGCTTTATTGCTCGATAATAAAAACGCATTTGTCTCGAAAAGCTCAGACTTTTATATCCAAATGAGACTGGTCATCTTTTCATAATAAAGTTTGCGGGTTTATATTCTAGGATTTAAGCTAGATTGAATCATTTTCATACAAAATAACAGAAACAGTAATTTATGAAAAGATAGTTATGAACATTTTATTTGTGAAAATTGCCAAGTTGAAACAAACAAAAAACAGTTGAAAAGAAAAATAAACTATTATTTAACTTAAACTCAAATAATTATATCCATGTTATTCATAAATCAATGAAAACTATTCCATGAATTTGAGAAAAATAAGGGGAAATACCATTAAAAGTGGTGCTAAACAAACAATAAATTCAAATAAATTTTAATAAAATAAAAATAAATTAAATTCATTCACAAAATAAAAAGAAAATAAACTCAAATCAATTGTTGAGAATTTGATTTTGAATTCAAAATTATTTAAAATACATTTAATTTTTGTGTAAATATTTGGAAGAATGAAAAGTTTGAAAATGCGTTTTTAAACTGTTCTAGCTCTATTGAATTTGACTGTTTTTCTATAAATTGAATTTTAAATTTAATTGTGATATAAATTTATTTTGACTGAAATGTAAAATATTTAATATTTATAAATATTAATTACATTTATTCTATAGTATTATCGATCATTCAATTACACAAATAATATAATGGATTACATTATTATTTTCTATAATCATATTTAATATTAAAATCTAATATTAATTATTAATTATTAAGAATTCTTATGCACTGTTAATATTGTTGAATATTTGTGTCACATTTTTTGACATAATATATAAGAGAATAATAATTGAATATCAAAATCAATAAAATTTCAATTAAAGCCCTCTTTTCTTATTCACTCAAATCGTTTTTATTCTCATTATATTCAATAGATTTTTGTATAAGTTATGGAGGTTTGTGACCAATCGATTGTCATTGGAATAGTCTTGCTAATCTTAAATTATAGCTCATAGATGATAGATAAATCAATTTGAAAATCTGGAGAGAACTATACGAAAAGTTGGAAACAATTCAAATATTAAGAATGTGTCAGAATATTAGAGTTACTGATAGTGAGGTAAAAAGTACTTTAATGATTTTTTAGTTTGATTAAGAGAGCATTGTTCAGATTTATTTGAGTTGAAGGTACGCTACGAATTGGGAATTTAAATTATATTCTAGGAATTAAAAGTTGAATGAAAGGTTATTTTCTCATAAATAATGAAAAGAGAGTAAAGCTATCAAATGGATTAAAACTAATAAATGAACGAAAAAATTATTTGAGATTTAATTTAAAACTTTAGCTTTGATTACATTAACGGCTTTAATAGAGAGCTTAATAGACAACAAAGTCATAGTCGTAATGATTTCCATAATTTTGATGAAAATGTTATAAAATATGAGAAAGTTTTCAGTAAAAAACTGAACGACTGTTTGCTCCACAAAATGCTTGAAATTGAGCACAAAAGCGATGAAAGACATTACTATTCTTATGGGAGTGAAGACAATCGATTTGGCAGAAGAGTAGCTCTTTTTGACGCCAAAAACCACTCCAGAAGTAGTGTGACTAACACTCTCGACAACAGACTCTATACCAGTGGCTGTGATGTTGACTGAGTTGACCATCGCTGCACTGGCGGTGTTTACACCAATTAAGTTATCAATCAATAGTTTTACCATTTGGTTGACCACTATTTTGGATCCGCTAACGAAAGCGACGACAGTCACCAAAATGGCCAAAACCATCGAATGTTTGAAAACGGGGAATGCGTTGATCGCATTGAACTTCTCACAGGAGTAGGCGATCGAACAAATGGCAAGACTTAGGCCAAGAAGATCAATGGCTCCCGTGACCAAAGCGGTAATACCCTTATCTCTGGCCTGTTTGTAGTCGTTGTCAGAGTTGGCAATAAGAGATTCGCCGGCATTCTTGACGGGACCCACAAATGGCAGAAAATCGATGATAGATATGGTTCTGTCGATTAACTTGAAGTTAAAGAAAAACTTTCGAAACATTTTAATATCGAAATCCATTATAATATTAGTCGAAAACAGTCTTTAAACAAGATATCTATGAATATGAAGAGAGTGTCAGCTCATTGTCTCAAATAATTGGACAAAACATTTAATTAATAATATTGTCATCAAATGTTCGTCTTTTGAATCGTTCAAAGTTCGGGATCAAAACAACTCCTAATTTAGTTTTCTTATCAATTGCTTATACAATATATCATACAATATATCAGATTTAAAACAAATATGATTTTAAATTCTCATTAACTTTGTTAAGAGTGACCAACTTATCACAAACTATAAAACCTTGATATTTACTTTGATTTAAACCAACATAAAGGATACTAGCTCTTATCTTTATACATTTTCCAGTAAATTAACTAGCCACTTTACTTCAGGTAATAAAATTCTGAACCAAAATATTAAGCTTTTATTAAAATCTCTCATTTTTATAATTATTTACAATAATTTTTTTAGAAAATAAAATAATTGAAAGTTTGAATGAATAACAATAATCTTACCTTGAAACCACAAATAATAACCAATGAATATGAGAGAATAAAGAGAGGGTGAGATGTCCAGGCTAAGCTGTAGAGAATGGTCACACTATGTTTGGCTCTCAAAAGAAATGTCAACTTTTGGCAGACTTTCGAACAAGAATTGAATATTTCAGTGATATTCGGAATTATCTTCTGATTAGACGATAATTAATAATTAAAGTTCTCGATTGGCATACATTTAAGGCATGACTTGTCTTCTATCGCATGGAATTTGACTGTTTGTGAACACAATATCTTTTGTTGTCACTACTGATAGCACTCACTTACCAACAGATATCCCGGTTTAATGTTCAAAAAGCATACTATCAGGACATGATTGCAAATATACCACAATATACGGCCGTAAAACATTCAACATTCAGTTAAGATCATAGTCTAGATTGGAGCTAGCTAAAAATAGCGTCGCATTTGATCATAAATGTGTTGGTCAGCAAAAGATAATGACTTCCTATCCTTTTTTCTGACGATATTCTCATTTTTTATCGTATTTTTTAAAAAGTTTTGAACTCAAAAATTGTGGTTAAAATTTATTATTCAAATTAAAATCCAAACGAAAAGTGTGAGAATCTAAGGGCACATACTTTTGATTAATTGATGAGTGAACTGACAGCACCTCTCAGTATTCAACCAGTAATGACCAAGCACCTTAACCCTGGGGGAGTTCAACAAAAATGTTCTGAAGGGAGGCCACAGGAATTTCTCGGAAACACTCGAAATACCTAATGCTTATCCAGAAATAAGATGTTGAAAAAATTGAAGCTCAAGGGCTTGGAAGGAGCTGAAAAAAAATATTTTGTACCCTCACCGAGATACAAAGAATAAGAGAGTATTTTGAGTGACCCCCTCCCCTAAGTCTACTGAATTCAGACTCATATTATGAATAGACTTTTGTTTATATCCGATTCTGTTATCAATTATTTTCGTATCAATAGATTCATTGAAAACTTAGATAAATATTTAAAACTTTTAGACTTTAATAAATTAAAATTTGAATTATTTTTTCACCCGAAAAGTTTTTTATGCGTCTGAGAAAATTTAGAGACATATCCTTGATATGAATCAACCAACAAATATTGGAAAAAATCAGAATATTATGTCTATAGTATGGTATCATTTACTGAAAACATTTGTTTGTTTAAAACACTCGGAAACTATTCGCTGGGTTTTCACTCTATTATACAAATTGAAAGTAGAGTTGTTTTTATGTCTTAAATAATTGAGAGAATAATTTGGTTTATTTACATAACATTAAAACATATAAAAGATTTGCCAAAATAGAGAAAAACAGTGAAAGGAACGGAAAATCACTTGAAATAGCATTTGTTCGCCTCATTTGACACTTCTTTTATGGCGAAGTCGTATATATTAGCAACGGTTGGATAAACGCTTTCAACTAATAAACACAATAATCAAAAACTTTATGTAATTAGAACTGATGTCAGGTTAGGTTAGGATCTAATAAATGTATATTTCATTGATTGACTTCCAGGAAAATACGAATAGACTTCGCATCTGATTATGTCTTGTGCTGTGCTTTGCTATGCATCGAAAAACTTTCTTACCTTGAAGTGAGGCATACAATAAATTTTTATTTATTATAGATTTTGTTATTATTGAGAAAATCTTTGAGTCAATTATTAATTATTTGGTTTTTCATGAGAAACGACTCTTTTATGTCTCTTAAGTGATATTTTCCGTCGCATTAATGGACTGAAAGCCAACATTTTGTCTCTTTTGTGTCACAATATTCTTAACACGATGACCTGGATCACTCTCGATGCCAGCAAATTATTTATTTTTTCATTGGCTTTATTATCGTTCATCGATAAACTTGATGGGACCAATTTAACGCATCAAAGCCAGGTTTACTTTGGAAATCCAGTAAGTTTTTGTTTTTCATTGCTTAAAATAAATGACCAAACTCCATTTTTATATTAAATGGATTTTCTTGTAGGAAAAATTAGAATTTCCATCCATTAAACTTAAAATTTATTCAAATTCAAGGAAAAAACTGATTAAAACTTAGGAAAAGTGATGAAAATCTGATAAAATTCAATGCAATTCTTACTAAAATAGAGTCTTATTTTTTGCAGTACTCCCACTCCAATGGAAAGCCTCATTCTCTCGGATGTGATACAACAGTGACCCAAAAGGAAGGCTGGATTTTTTCACCCAATTTTCCAAATAATTACGATAATAATGTTATTTGTAATTATCATGTCTTCAAATACAGTGACGACGTCTGTAGTGTAGGTCTTATTCTTGATTTCAAATAATTTAATTAAATTTTAATTATAGTTATTAAGTGTTTGACAGTAATTGCTTTTAATGAGATATAAGACATTGAATCACATATTGAAGTTCACTAATAATATCCGATCATATATGTCGATAAATGAGCTAGATCACTTATTCTGATGGATTAGGTCAAAGAATCGCAAGAATTTTCTGATATCGAGTCAATACTTCAGATATTAAGCCTTTAGTCAGACATTAATACTTAAAGAATTGTCTTTAATCCCAACCAATAGATTGAACTGACATTAACTGATTTCGATGTCGAGACCAGTACTGACTGTTCGGCCGATTACTTGGATTTGGGAGACGGCAGTAGTCGTATGTGCGGTGTATTGATTGCAGACACAAGAAGTGAGTGAATCAATTACTTGAGGTCTTTATGAGGATAACAAATGTCTTAACATTTATTATCAGAAATTATTTCGTTTCCAACGAACGGCCAAAATATAAAAATAATATTCAAATCCAATTATAATAATAATCGGAAAGGATTTATGGCTAAAGTCAGGCAATTGAGGAATAGTTGTGCGCCTTATGTGCATAAAGTGATTAACCGCATCCCAAACCAAATGCATGTCTCAGAGTCTGTTCCAGAAGTGTTTCACAGACAACCAATTTATTTGGGCTCTTATTGTGATATTTATATCGGAGAAGTGATCGGAGATTTGAGATCTCCCGGCTATCCCTACGGATATCATAGCAACCAAAGCTGTGTTTATTCAATAAGAAGGTATCACTTAATGAATCGAAAATCAAATCAGTTTTATAACAATATTTTGATCGATCGGAAACAGAGCCGCTTCTGATATATGTAAGGTTGAGCTCATCTTTCATCAGTTCGATATCAGCTCCGATGCCCAGAGATGTGACACAGATTTTCTTGAACTGCCCGATCGCTCACGAATTTGCGGAACAGTACCTCTTCAGAAGAGAGTCTACTCCTTCTCTCGTTCCAGTGATTACTTGATTCTAAGATTTAACTCGGATCAAATCATTGACAGAAGTGTCACCGGATTCTGGATAGAAGTCCGACAAATCAGAAACTCTTGTGATCTGAGAGCACCACAAGACGGTACTAAACACACATCACAAACAATATTTTATTAATTTTTCAACTCTATAGCACTGAAATGTGACCTAGTTATCACTGGAAAGTCCACCAAAATTCATTCTCCAAACTATCCGGGAGTTTATGGTGGTTCGCAACAATGCATTTATTTGGTGGAACCGATGGACAAAACTGTCTGCGAATATGAGATAGAATTCTTGAGTTTTGACACCGAGTCGGCCAGAGATTACTCGGGAAAGTGTAGCAAAGATTACTTACAAGTGGCCGACGGCTCCAGACTTTGCGGTTATTTTTCTGGAAAAAGTATTCAAATGAATTAACTTTAATAACTTAATTATCAATAGATTTGTTATTACATTATTGTCGTCTACTTTCAGAGACGTATCGGTTTCCCACATTCAGAGATAGAATCGCAATGTTTGCCTTCAGTAGCGATGAAAAAGAGGAGGGAAGAGGTTTTGAGCTCAGACTCAATCAATTACCGAACTCTTGTTATCATAATCACAACTATGGATTCAATTCAAAGCCCACATTTGGGATCTCAACCCCTCCCCCATATATGAGCACAGATTACAGTATTTTCCGGAATCAGACATTTCATAATTGTGATAAGATAATAAGCGGGGAGATTTCAGTTATAACGAGTCCTAATTATCCGGAACACTACCCGACAACTACTCGCTGTATATATACTTTTCTAAAGTCGACGCCAAATGTCTGTCAAATTCGGTTTAAAATAATTGAATTAGATTTGGAGTTCACCAGAAACTGTCACAACGATTATCTTCTCATTGAATCTACGGGTCAGAGATTTTGTGGTCAATTCATACAAACAGAAGATAAAAGTAAGCAAGCAACTCTTTTCTTAATCCAAATAACTAATTGAAAATGAATTGTGCCAGTCGTCGCTTTTCCCAGTTTTTCACATGAATTGCGGGTTATTTTCAATTCCGATCGACAGACAACTCGTCCCGGTTTTCGTTTAAGGGCTGAACAACTGCCTAATTCATGCACTCATCCAGTAATCGAGGCTAAGCCTGTTGTTGAAGAGATACCTATTCCTGATCGGGTAGTTATCGACCAACCGGTGACTAAACAACCAATAAGTTCAATAAAACCGCAAATATGTTCGTCGTCTTCGCAAATAGTGTCGATCTTCCAGAGCGATAACTATCCCCTCTCTTATAATGCGTATACAAACTGTGTCTATAGAGTATTCCGGGCCAGTCGTGGAGTCTGTCGGCTTGAAATCAACTTTGAAGACTTTGATGTGGGAGAAGAGGACAGGGCTCGCAATCACTGCTCTAACGGCTATTTTGAGATCAATTCAATCAAATATTGCGGTCGACGTAAAGGAGAGAAAATTGTCGTCGATTTTGGTTCTGAGAAACAGGAAATCACTTTTAGATTCCACACCGAATCGGCGGTTCGTTACGGAGGGTTCAGAATACAAGTCAGACAATTGGATGACAACTGTCAACACAACCACATTCCTCACGAGTTTATTCCGGCCACTACTGAGTCTTGTAATCACTTCCAATTTAGTGAAAGTACTCTTCAAATAATGAGTCCGCATTATGACTCGGGAAGTTATAGGCCGTTCCTCGACTGCGAATACCTGATACGCAAATCTCATTATAAAGTATGCGCTCTCGAGGTCAGGTTCGACGCCTTCTCATTAGAAGAATCCAAGTCTTGTTATAAGGATTATTTGCAAATCGGGACGAATAAGTTGTGCGGAAAAGTGCCCTACGCTGCCACCAGTCAGTCCCTTCCATCCATTAATTTTATGAATATTTTTAACTTATGTTTCCTATAATTTTTAGGAACCTATGAATTTACATCCGATGAGCTGTTAATCAAATTTCATACCGACGGCGATATAAGTGACTCCGGTTTTGTTGTTTTGGTTAAACAGATTCAGTGCTGAATTGAAACTCATTTAATTGTATTATAAGATTCGACTTAATTTAATATAATTAATAACCAATAATTGAGTGTATATTTCCTCAGCATATAATAAAAGTGTTATGGCAAACAATTTACAAGTTTCTCGACGTAATTTTCAATTATTTTTTTCGTATTTTCAATAACGACAGAAAACTTTCACTCGAGTCCGGTGCCGAACACCTGTTATTTGAAAAAATTATTCCAATTTGATCAGTTTTGAAATTGGAGGACAA